>VUQH01033105.1:30909-53075 GCA_015106775.1 Etroplus canarensis | reverse complement strand
ATAGGTTTAGACTGCTGGGGGGCTTCTTACGATGTGCTGGGCATTTCTTCTCCACCCACCTCTTTTCACTCCCCATGCATTTATTTGTTACTGCTGCATGTCATTAAATGTTGTCTTCTGTCTCCCATAGTCTGTGTCTCTTTGCTCTCCTTTCTTCTCTCTTCCCTCACCCCCAACCGGTTGAGGCAGATGGCTGCCCCTCTCTGAGTCTGGGTCTGCCAGAGGTCTCTTCCTGTTAAAAGGGAGTTCTTTCTTCCCACAGTCACCGAGTGCACCAAGTGCCTTGAGGTGACTTTTGTTGTGAATTAGAGCTATATAAATAAAATTAAGTTGAATTGAATACACAGTGGTACCTGTGTTATTTAATCAATGCTCAGTTGGTACTAAGGGGTCAAAAGTGCAGCAAGAAAATATCCCCCGCACCATTATACCAACAGCAGCCTGAACTGTTGATGCAAGGCAGGATTGATCAGTGCTTTCATGTTGCTTGTGCCAAATTTGGACTCTATAATTTGAATTTTGCTGCAAAAATCAAAACTCATTAGACCAGATGTTTTTCCAGTCTGCTATTGTCTAATGTTGATGAGCCCGCTTGAACTTTAACCTCTGTTTCCTGTTCTTAGCTGACAGGAGTAGCACCCAGTATGGTCTTCTGCTGCTGTAGCCCATTTGCTTCACGGTTGGATAGGTTGTGTGTTCCACTTGTTACAACCCAGGGACGCTCTTCAGCATACCTGGGTTGTAACCAGTGGTTATTATACATCTGCTGCAGAGGCCTAATTTTTTTGGGTTATCTGTTACAAACCTTGCTACCACTACAGGAGCTGATTTGTTTGCTGGATCTTTACCGAATTTTGTGTGGTTATACCTATGATAGGCAGAAAACCTTTTGGAGTCAAAGGTCAAGGTCACACAGAGTCATTAATGAAACTGATGTTGCCACTGTAGATGCTTACTTGTGGGCATTTCATTATATCCCTGAAAGGAGGGATATGATGGAATCATCAGCACCGCCACTGCGACTCCTTCGTGTCATTATGGTAGAACAAAAGCTGTTTGTTGCAGGATTTTGAATTTTGGCGCAGTGATAGACCTCCATAAGATCTGGAACTGATTAAACTTTCAACCATTTTGAAAATGCAGATTTGCCATCAGATGGGGTTATCTGTATATATTTTTAAACATTTTACCCATATCTCTGACTATATCTAATATGCATGGAAAAAACCCCAACTTGATAGTGGGAACATAAAGTGGCCAAAAAATTTTCAGGGATATTATGGAATCAACTTCACTGCTGTATACATGTACTCTTAATCATCCAGTTTGCATTAAACAAAACAAAAAACCTCACATCACATGAAGTGGGGTCGGGTCAGGTCAGCAGTAATGAAAAAAACGGGGATTTTATGGGGATATGCCTTTTGTGGTTGCACAGGAGCTAGTTTATAACTGTTGCCTTCCTGTTCTAAGCAGTCTGGCCATTCTCCTCTGATCTCTGACATCAGCGAGGCATTTTTTCCCCCATCAAACTGCCGCGTGCTGGATATTTTCTCTTTTTTGGACCCTAGAGACGGCCACGTGGGAAAATCCCAGTTGATCAGCAGCTTGTGAAATACTGAGAGAAATTGTTTATCTTTTTGTAAGCTCATTTCATTTTGGGTGAAATAAGTGGTTAAAAATTGAGAAATTTTTAATACTCTTTATGTCCTATATTCCCAAAGTAGAGTAAATTATTGGTTTTAACACCCATAAAGAAAATTAGGTATTAAATTTAACCAATTTGAGGCTTCTACTGAGAATTGATAATAAAATTTTGGCATATCAGATGGGCTTTGTAGCACCAATATTACTTTTTGTAACATCTGTTAGAACAAATCAACTGTTTATAGAGCTTGAAAGTTGTTGTTCTTGAATATTTTTGGTGATTAAATTGTTGTTTTGTTTATGTTTGGTTTTCTTGTTCTTTTACTCCTGTGTTTTCTCCTCTGCCCTCGCAGGAACCATGGGAATACCACTGCCCAGCTGTGTTTGGGAACCAATATGTTGAACATACTCCACGACATGTCCGACTGAGGGAGCGTATTCTCGGCGGCGAGAGACAAATGGTGAAAAATTCATAATAAGACGACTCTCCCCTGAACGCACAACCGACTCCCGACCCCCCCCTCCCCCTTCCCCTCCTCTTCCTGAGTCGGATGGCGCCGAATGACGAGCTGCAGTAATGGAAGTCCATGCGCCGTTCAGCACCGTAGCCATGAAGCAGCTCAAAGGGTAGGGTCCGCCGTGAGCTCGCCTCACCCTACCCGCCCTTCACCCCCATCAGCTCCAGCTGAGAGCAGACTCCCACATCGAAGCGAATTCTCTTCATCCTGAACCCTCCCTCCTGCCACCACCTCCACCTCCGCCACGGCTTTGGAAGACGAACATGACGCGCATTGCCAAGACGCTGGTTCATGTCTGATAGATATACCTCTGAGGTGTCGAGCGTAAAACCAGCGGAGCAATGAATGGCGGAAAGGACTGTGAGGCGGGAGATGAGAGGCAGGCCGTCCCTGTCCAGGTCCCCATTGGCTGGCAGCGCAAGGCGGAGCACGGCGGAGGGGTCGTGTACATAAGGTGAGAAAATTGCATCAAATCATCAGAGATTTGGGCGCAAACTTGACTTTAAATGGAGGAGAGGCTGTCTTGTAGGTCACTGAAAGCTTTCCTCCTTATCTCTAGCATTTAAATGAGATTTAATAAAAAATAGTTTGCCCTAGAAAATAGGGAGTGTTGCTCCAATATGACCTTTTTGCAACCTCAGGACTATAAAACTGTAATATATATTAGCAAATCAATTTTTAGCTCATCCAGCTGAGTGACCATTCATCCACAATTCACAGTAATTGCTACTCCTCCTGAAGTGTTGTTCAGATTTTAGTCAAACTTATACGCAATTATCACCCGACAGGTCTCCACCCAAACTGTGCTTGAGGCCATATTTATCATTTTATGAACGCTTTTCTATTTTCAAAAGAATTGCTACTCCTTAGAGTATTGGTCTCAACTGGAATGCTCATAAAATGAGTGCTCCCATGTGCCTCTCTGCCATCTGGATATAAATGCCATCATTCGGTTTATTTATGGCATCATAATGTCTTAAGCTAGGATTAGGGCTGGTCAAGAACTAGAGTCATTGTTCTGGACGTGAGTGTTTGAGAAGTCAAGGAGGCTCACAGTTTGGCGATACAGCAAACCATTGGCCAGAAATTTATCACATTCTTTCTCGACGTCACACATTACAGTATCCTGTAATTGTGATGGATAGTGAGCCTGATGAGCCATGACATCATTGACATTCTGGTTGGTCATCCTTTGTTTTTATTTAACTTATTTTCCTGAAAGACACGAAAAAACCTGCAAATATTCACTGCAAAGTTGCTGGAATTGAAACATTGTTGGTCCTTTTCCCAAGCCTTGATAAATGGAGAGGGTTATGTCAGGAAAAGCATTAGGCATAAAATCTTTGCCAAATCGCATATGTGACTCATCAGTAAGATTTCCGTACTAGATCGCTTAAGGCCTGTGTTAATGAAGACTGCTGCTGGAGCCATTGAGCAGCAGGGCGATGGTGGAAACTATGCTACTGTTGGAGGAGGATGAGAGGGATGGCATGTTAAGAGGCAGTGAGAGGGGGGCTAGGTAGTGTGGAGGTGAGAGTAGGGACTTTAAATGTGGGGGACTATGGCTGGTAAAGGGAGAGAGAGCTGGCTGATATGATGGAGAGGAAAAAAATAGATGGAAGATATGTTGTGTGTTGAAGGGAAGCAAATCCAAGAGTATCGGAGCTGGATTCAAGCTGTTCTACCATGGTGTCAGTAGGAAGCATAACGAAGTCAGAAGGACAGCTCAGGTGGAGCAGTTTGGAGGCAAAGTGGCAGAGGCAAGGTAGAGACGGGCATATGCAGAGAAGGGATAATGGATATATTTGACAAAGGATGTTGAAGATGGAGCTGCCAGGCAGGAGAAAAGAGGAAGACCACAGAGGAAGTTTGTAGATGTAATGATGGAGGACATGCAGAGGATTGGTGTGACAAAAGAGGATGCAGGGTCAGGGTGATATAGAGGCAGACTAACTGCTGTGGTGACCCCTAAAGGGAGCATCTGGACAAAAGAAGAAGGGATTAAAGAAATGTATTGATATACATTTAACTGTTAATCAGCTAATCATTTCAGCCTGGTGGAAAAGTTTTAACAAGAGCAGTCTGAGACTGTGCCTCCACAAGACTGAGCAAGTCAATTTTTTTTTGTTTTTCCAATTGGATGGAGTTCCAGCTCTGGATTGGCTCCAAAAGTTAATTGCTTATGAGTTGCACTGTGTCCCATCACTGCGCAAATTTTTGTGCCAGTCTGTCTGTAACATTTTACACAGCAGTGCTAACAAACTGAACCAAAAGCATAGCCGCCTTGGTGGAGGTAACAAAAACCTCCAGGAAATGCAAAAAAAGACACATTTCAACATATCTCATGGAATTTAAATATAAGCAGAGATGTTGCAGTTTTCTTCTTCAGCTGTGGCCTGCTTTGGATTTTGGATCTAAAAACCAAAATGTGTAACTTTTCATTCATTTAAAAAAAATTTTTTATATTAAACAACTTCACCAAAACTGCATCAGGCACTTTCTATCACACTCATTCATTCAAATCTTAAAAGATTTACATAAGGAATTTAAAATGAATAAAACACAGTTAAAAATATTTGCAGTAAATATAAATTAATCTACATGTTTTTCCGCTCTGAAATTAAACCTCCAGAACTCTAGCTAACTGTGCGCTATTCATGCTGGCGTGTTGAATATTCCACATATTAACCTCTGTGTCTGTGCAAGCCTGTTAAACAGTATCCATACATTATTGCAGGTGGGCACTGCCCCTGTGCATAATTAATTAGAGGTGAATTAACCCACACTCCTCACTCCCATTGCAGCAGCTGGGTCTCACCCTGTCAGTGGTCGTAGGGATTAAAAAATTAAATTCGGATGCCATGATCACTCACCTGGCTGACTAGGCGACTCATGTACAAAAAACTGCAGGGGCGTGGGTTCAAGTCTGCCCCAGGCCATTTCTTGCGTGTCATCCACCCTCCTCCTTTCCCTACTTTTCTATCTCTTTACACTGTCCTGTTTAATCAATGTAAAAATGCCCAAAAAGTAAATCTTGTGGGAATAAAATAGAATATACTCCCTGGGACGGGGGGAACACTTAAGCCTGGTGGGTCAGCAGGTTGCAGTGCACTGTGCATGTTAGGCTGCAGTGAAGGCTAAGTTGATCGACATGAATGAGTTATGAGGCTAATCGGCTGGGAAACCATCTAACTCCAGTCACCCTCCAATCAATCAATGCATCTCTATTTATAACCTCTGTATATCTGTCATTCTTTTGACGACTCTGCATTATTTTGACATCTTGAGATCGCTTAATTTGTCCTACCAGGTGTTAAAATTGTCACCACATTCATCAGTTTATCATTAGCATATATCATGGCTAAAGGTGTGGGAATTCACCAACAGAAAGGTGATTGATCTCCTATATCACAGGTTTTGGCCATTTGAATTCAAAGAGCACCCAGCAGGCTTGTTTACTGTGTACACTGTGTTAGAGTTTCTCTAATTGATCGACGTTGCAGGAGATGAACAGATGCACGGTGACTCTTTGATGCTGCTTGCGCTGTTGAGTCATGGTCAGCTGATCTAGTGTCTGTTTGACATGTATTAGATATATAAACCTCTGCACTGATCAGTCCACAGACACAGTTAAGCTGCAGCCTGCGCGTTTGCTCAGACAGTAAGAGAACTAACAAACTGTGCTCCTCTTCGGTCTCCTCTGATGAGTCGGATCCTTGTAGGCTGGAAGTTGGTGTCCTTCCCGGCACGTGCATTTAGCAGCCACAATGAACCAAAGCAGTTGGCTGGTGTCAGGTTTATTTTGGGTGTTGGAAAGAATCCTGTCTGTGACCGTGGCCTGATACTGTCACAGCACACTTGTATTTGCTGATGTTCTTTTACATTTGAAAGTGTGCTTTTGCTTCAGGGATGATCCTCACAGTAGATTTTCTTTCTTTTTTCATAGCCACAGTGATTGATGATTCAGTCTCTGGTAACCATCCACTGTATATGTTTGATAGGAATTACCAGCAGTACATACTGCTCTTATGTAGAAGAGGTATTATTTACAACCTTTGAGGACGCAGAACCGCCTCCCCTTTTTTCCTCTCGTTCGTTAAAACTGGTCTTTATGTTTAGTCCAGCGGTGTCACTCATTGTAGTTCATTAAACACATTAAGCTTAATTTGATCTGAAACCACGACTGAATAACACATACATCTGAAATGTGTTGTTTCTGTAATAAATGTAAAGATATAAAGGAATGTTCGGGCTACATAAGAAAAACAATAAATTTTACCTAATCCATGCCAGAAGCCCGATTTGTTCTCTGCATGTGGAAAAAGGCCTTCTTTCTGATCTTTGCTTTCACAGTAAAAGCTCTTGGCTGTGTGACTCCTGCACAAAAATTGCTTTTATAAAGTGTTATCTTTGATTTTACTAGTTATGGAAAATTAGGTTTTTTTCACAATAAATATTTTTGTTATGTTTCTTTGTTAGAATATCTAATATGACGCAAGTTAAATAGAAAATTCTGTTTCGGTAAATGAAGCTCCAACTATATCTGACATGTCCAGCGTAAATCTAGCACAAAACATCGTTGTTCTTTGTGATTAATTCATTTTGCACACAATGCTTATAAGAAATAATCAACAACAAAATAACATCAAACACAGATGATGTTTTAAAAATTAGATGCATTAAAAAAATGCCTGGTAATGCTTAGACTATATGGACAGAAGTATCAGGCCACCTACACATTAAACCAACAAAAGTTGTGATGACATCTCATTCTAAATCCATAGGCATTAATAAGGAGTCAATCCTGCTTTGCAGTTAAAGCAGCATTCACTCTTCTAGGAAAGCTTTCTACAAGATTTTGGAGTGTCTGCGGGATTTTTTGCCCATTCATTCAGAAGAGCATTTGTAAGCTCAGATACTGATGTTGGATAAGACGGCCTGGTATGAAATCTACTTTCTAGTTCATCCCAGAGGTGTTGAATGGGGTTGATATCAGGGCTCTGTGTGGGTCAGTCAAGTCCTTCCTTGCCAAACTGCTCCAGAGTCCAATGGTTGTGTGCTTTACACCACTCCATCCAATGCTTGGCAGTGTGCTTGGTGAATTCATGCTTGCACATATCTGCTTGGCCATGGAAACCCATGCCGTGAAGCTCCCGGCGCACAGTTTTTGTGCCAATGTTAATGCCAGAGGAGGTTTTGAACTCTGCAGTTATTAACTTAGTAGAGTGTTGGCCACTTTTAAAGCACTATACACCGTAGCACTCAGAGACCCCCACTCTGTAACTTGGTCTGCCACTTGGTGGCTGAGTTGCTGAGGATCTTAAGTGCTTCTGCTTTGCAATAATACTACTTACAGTTGATGGTGGAATATCTAGGATGGAAGAGATTTGAACAAGTGACTTGTTACAATCGTTGGATCCTATTAGAGTACCACGTTGGAATTCAGTGAGTTCTCAAGAACCACCCATTCTATCACTAATGTTTGTAAAGGCAGACTGCATGGCTTGGTGCTTCATTTTTTAAACATCTGTGGCACAATAAGTTTTTGTCCATTTAATTCAAGCTTTCCCTCAGGCAGAAGGAAAGAGTTGAATTACTGCAGAATCAATTAACTTGAACAGTTTGTAGAAAAAATATGAAATATGAAGAGATTTCTTTAAAAATATGAAATCTATATGAGCATAATTTACAGATGTCTGCTAACGGCAACTGAGAAATTTTAATTCAGCCCCAGTAAGAAAAAGACTGCTTTTAATCTACATGTTTTTTGCACATGTGGGCAAAACATAGTTCCGGGCTCAGATCAGGTAGTAACACTGGAATATTGTGTGTAAGGTCAACTTCTTTAGTACATCAAGTAAAATTAGGAAAGTGACGGTTCACTGTCGGTGTGAAGGGGCGTTTCTGAAGAGGTCGGGAAGAGCAGAGTTAAAGATTTCTACCAGTTTTGTGTGTTTAATTCCCGTGAACAGACAACTTTCTGTGCAGTCTCTTCAAAGTCCTAATACTACCGTGCTGCTTTTGTGTTAAAGAGAAATAATGTCTTCTCCTTAAAACCAATTCTCAAAATAGGATTTTGACTTTAGTCTTCATTCTAAAAAAATCAGCCTTTTTATTTGTTAATGTGGCTCCAATAATCTGTTACGGTAACAAAGGACAAGTACACTCTGAAAACATGCCCATTTTCACATTTATTGAGCTGTGTATTTTCAAAAAGACGAAGAGCATCTTTAAAATCAGAAAACCTTCACATGTAGAGTTTATGTATGTAAGCAACAAAAGTCTTTGAATCAGGCAGCATGTCTAGATCAAGAAGCTTTGCTCCTGTGTAGTAAAGGTGGCATCAGCTCACCAGAATAAGCAGTGCATTTTTTTTGGTGTCACTGCACTACTTTCCAAAGCCATCCAAAGGGCCAGATTGGACCACCTATTGTGCCAGTTCTTGCCCCCAGGCCACATGTTTGATGCCTCTGGCTTAGTCCTTCAGTTTTACAGTCAAATGCAGCACTGCCAACATGGTGTCGGGTGTTTTAATACAAGTCGAGTGGGATGATTTTACTGTCTGCAGGAACTGCCTAAAGGAGCAGCTAGCCCACCTAAAAGAAATGAAAAAGAAACTCCAGTTTAACACTAAACATCAGTTTTCAGGAGCCTCAGTCTGAAAAAACAACAAACAACTCAATCATATTTTGCTGTAGCAAGCTTTACAAAACGAGCATTTGTGTTTCAAATCGTTGCCAGCTTCAGCCTCACCTTGTTGTTGTTGTTCTCTGTGTGTAGTCCCAGTGGCTCGGTGCTGTCCAGCTTGGAGCAGGTGAAGACCTACTTGCTGACAGATGGAACCTGCAAATGCGGCCTGGAGTGCCCACTCATCCTCCAAAAGGTAATTTATTTATATATTACCACGCAGTGGTTCGGTTTAGTTTACAGCTGTTCCAAACTGAGCTCCAGATGACTCACTAATTACCGATAAAGATGATAGAGCCAATGTGTGATGGCTCTTCTTTATACAAGAAAACCCTCAATTGATCAAGCTGCTTTAAGCACTGAAATGGGCAAGTGTACATTGTTAAGCATACCTGTACTGTTTCCTTTACCCATAACATCTGTTCTAAAGTGTTTTAATGTCAAATGTAAATGTGGTTTTCAATCATTTTTATATAAAAAAGGAGCTAAAAACAAACTATACAGTGTTATCCTTGCAAAAAAAGTTTCATTAATAAAGATACAAAAGAAAGAAACTTAGTGTTTTTTAATGATTTGTGTTACAGTACACACTACTAACAAAGTTAAGGATATTTGGCTTTTGGGTGAAATTTATGGAAAAAGTAAAACGTTCACGCTACAGTGATATTCTATCATGAAAGTCGGGAATTTAAGTAGAGGCATTCAATGGGGATTTCCTCATCTCAAATAATTTATTGAAACAAAAGCCAACAACAGTGGTGGGTATACTGCGACAACAAATGTCAGTGTGCTCTTGACCGTCAATTACAGCTTTGCAACGATGATGCTGTTCATGAGTCGACTTATTGTCTGCTGAGGCATGGCATTCCACTCTTCTTGAAGGGTAGGCGGCCCTCCGGGTTACGAGCCTCTACACGATGTGTTGATCCGTTGTTAGGTGTCATCTTGATCTCATGATGTCAAAATGTGAACAGCATGATCAAGAGGACTGTCTAAATACCAATTCTAATTGAACCAGAAAATGTATTGGTCGCGGAACAAACACCAGTTTTAAAGTGTGCCGTTAAGCACTTTGTTAGAGAACAGCAAGTTATGCAAAAGTACTGAAACACTGAACAGTTGGACATGTGCATTAAAAAGTGTAGAGAAGGTCAAATTAAGTTCACCTGTAAAGATTATAGTGCATTTTAGGTGCATCCTGAAATTTCACCAGAAAGCCGACTATCCTTAACTTTTTGAGAGTATTCATATTATTTTATCTCCAAAATATGGATCAACTGGTAACTCTGTAACATTTTAATCAGCACGAAGTTACAGTGGAATCCTCATGCCTACTTTGTTACTTCTGTGTTTGTGGTTCTTGCTAAATCTAAACAAACATCTTGTTTGTAGATGTTTTCAAAAATGTTTTGTGCAGAGTCATTTAAAATCCAGGCTTCTGTTACAGCAAACCTTGCTGCTCTGCATGTGTTCATACTTCATCCTCAAAACATCACAATGTAGTGATTAGAAGAGGAAAATTACAGTAAGATCAAAGACTATAATGTCAAAAAACATCCAGATATTTCCACTCAGCTTTCCAATGTCTTTGCTACGCCAGTGAGCCCATTCCTTTTAAAAGGGAAAAAAGTTGTCGTCCGTGGTCCAAGTGTTCCACAGGAAATGTTCTCAGTTACAACTCAGGCTCTTCTGGTGATTTTTAACGGTAGGATTTTACTGGGTTATCAGCAGCTTTGCATTGCCTCGAGCTCCATGTTTCAGTACAGTTCCATATTGTGCTCTCCTGGTATCTGAGGAACTGAGGGGCCACGTGCAACGTTCCCTCTAAGCTGCGCGCTTCATAGATAAGCCGCGCGCTTTCATGCGCGCTGCATAGATTTGCTGCGCGCAGAGGACACGGGAGCAGTGTGCGATTGCGCAAGCACGCAGCTTAGAGGGAACGTTAGCCACGTGCATTATTTTTTTTCCAATAGTGAGGTCCCCACAACAACTGGGAAACCAGCATGTGTTTAGCATAATAGTCATGCACAGTAGTCGTTGCATCTGTTGACTTCTGTCTTGCTTTCTGTACTCAGACGGACTGTTTTAATCCAGCTGGATTCACAATAAAACTGTTCTTATTTACAATCATGTGTTTTTGTGGGATTCTGTGAAGTCTTGTGAAAACTCAAGTAACTCTTACTGCTTCTATAGGAATTAATAGAGTAAGTAGCAGCCAGGTGGTATCAAAGACACTTGATTAATTGATTATCAGCCAGTGTGACCACCTCTGTAAAAGCAGAAGTTTTAACAGTTTTTGGGTCTGGAGCATTAAGCTGTCTTTTAACACCCAGGAGTGGACATCTCAGCAAATTCAGACCAAGGTCAGACTGTGCAATGCTCAGAGAAACTGCAAAAAACCCAAGAGCTACATCTTAGGTTCTACAGGCCTCAGTTAGCATGTTCGGAATGGTTGCCAGGAGAAAGCCTCTTCTCTGTAAAAAGAGCATAGCAGCACAGCTTAGGATCGACAAAGTTGCACATCAACAAACCACAAGACTTCTGGAGCAATGTCCTTGAGCAGTGTTTGGCCGTAATTTGCAGCGCCGTGTTTGGCAAAACAGAAACACAGCATATCAGCAAAAAAACGCCTCATGCCAGTTGTCAGGCACAGTGGTGGAGAGGTTAAGATTTTGGCTTGTTTTGCAGCTACAGGACCTGAGAACCCTGCAGCTAAAGTTTGGGTCATACAGCACAATAATGATTCCAAGCACAGCAGCAAATCTACAGCAGAATGTCTAAAAATGAAGACTCAAGGTGTTGCAATGGCCCAGTCAAAGTCAAGATTTCAACACAGTGGAAATGCTGTGACAGGACCTTAAGAGACCTCTGTATAAACGAATACCTGCAAACCTCAGTGAATTGAAGCAACTCTGTAAATAAGAGTGAGCCAATATTTCTAAACAATGATATGAGAGACTGATAAAGTCACATAGAAAATAATTAGACTGCACAGGGTCATGCGAAAAGCGTTCTCTTCCACATACTTTCCTGTTTTCATTGTCAGACGACTGTATGGGCGTGAATTAATGACCCAAACAATTCCCATGAAGGCTAGTGTGCTTCAAACCATTTACAACCCACTTCTCTTCACAGTTAAAGGACCAATTTTATAACAAATAAGTCTACTGATTTTTTTTAAAAAAATGGCATTTCAGTTTTCTTCACATTTAAACTAACCACTTAGGAAGAAACTTTGATGCCACGTGAGGCTAAAGTCTTGTGTTGGTGGATGTACTGAGCTCTTTAAACAGTACATCTGTACCACTATACAGTATAAAAACTACCTTTTATAACCTTTAAGTGTGCAGATACAATGATGAGCCTGTGAAGGACCAGTTCACCAAATGCTGGATGTTAAAAAGCCTCCCTGGTAAGAAATTGGAACATTTCAGCTAAACTTACCTCTAAATTTTTAAATACGTTTGTACTGCTGTTTAGTTTTATGCAGTAAATCACGCATAATACTGATAGTGAGGCTTTTTTATCACATATGATTTGTCTGTAATCTAATTAGAAATGGTCACAAATAACAGGGAAATGCATAGGTTTCTGTCAGATAATATAACAGTCTCTTTGTGGGCTGATTGCTTTTACTGCCAGGCTTAGTCACCACTGCAGGCCTGTTCTGAGCAGGGAAAATATATTAGCTGTACTTAAGTGAAAATGAACGAGAAACCAGGCAATGTTTCTTTTCTAAGAATTTAACACCATTTAACTGTTTGCTGCTTTTCATAATTGACTAGTATCTGGAGCACATAATGGTTGCATTGTCAATTAAGATATTTGAGCTTGCTTTCAAATCACTGTTAGCCAAGTGCCTCCTCAGACTGCATGATATTTTTATTCAGAGCAAACAATCCACTCTTGACGTGTCTTCGCCTCAAGTTGGGACACGTTGCATATTTGACATTTGTGACCAAACATGTCTGTAAGGAGGAAACGGTGTCACAATAGTCACCTTGGAGAGCTTGAAAGGTGGCTTTGAAAACTTTTGTCCTTTA
Organism: Etroplus canarensis; assembly: GCA_015106775.1. Taxonomy (NCBI): domain Eukaryota; kingdom Metazoa; phylum Chordata; class Actinopteri; order Cichliformes; family Cichlidae; genus Etroplus; species Etroplus canarensis. The sequence continues at coordinate 40,180 of VUQH01033105.1, read as the reverse complement.
TGGACTGTAGAGATTTGTCAAAATAATATACACTTAAAATGAATTCTATTGGAGAAATTATGAGGGGATATTATGGAAAAAAAAAATAGGCTCTTCTGCAGCACAGTCCTCTCCATTTCATACTTGGGATTTATGAAATTAACCCAAGCTGACCACTGATCTCTGTAGGACCAAACTACAAATGTAGGGGTGTTGTGAGGCATCGCATTACATGGGGTAATCCGACCGATTATCCGTCCTGATGCTAAATTTGTCCCCAACACTCCACGTCTGCTCATTCAGGCTCATTTTGTAGCTCCATCTATTCCTTTATGAGCCCCTCATACCTAAAGAGAGCCATTTTTAAAGACTTGATTCATTTCCTACTCTCAGACATTGTTGTGTGTTTACGTCTCAACTGTCTTAAGACGTGGGATATCATTGGAAGGTGCTCAGAAGAGCCTCTGCCTCCATGTTTATCTGCGATTCAGTCTATATACATTACACACTATACTGTTAAGACAGCCCCAAGAGATGTTGAGCGTGAGGAAAATGTGCAATGTGCTGCTAGACCTGAATGTGATTTACATAATATGCAAGAGGGAAGCAGCTTCCTGGCCTAAAAACTGATCCACATCGTCCTTATCCTGGGCCAACAGCATCCTTTGGGGGGGTCCTGTGATTAGCTGCAAAGCGTGGTAATAAGCTTACTGTTATCTATGAATTCATGATCGCAGGAGATCAGTTTTTACTTGAATGAACTGCAGCTCTGAAAGCCTATGGATGGCATGATGGATATCTCTGTGTCTGTATGTATTGATCTGAAAGGATTGTCCAAGTAGGTTTCTTCATGCGTATCGATTGGCAGTGTGTGTTTTGATATTCACTGGAAACTATGCGACTGTTCCTCGAAGATCCTCTTATAGCCCCTCTCAGGTGACTGAGCACAGTTGTGATCGACACAAGACTTTTTGAACGCTTTGGCTTTGCATGTTTCTCCCGTTTGTACGGGAGAATCTAATCACACACACTTGATCGGTCTGACAACTCGTAGTCAACGATTTTATCTTGTATTTTTGTTGTTTAATGGTGGGCAGCTATGGATGAATAATGCGTTTTGTCCTATTTTTCTGAATTAATGAGTTTTCTTAAAAATCCCCAAAGAGCTTCTATTGACTTAAAAGCCCCTTTGCCTTCCCTCCCTCTGCTTAGTTTAATAAAGTTTTATTTGGTTTAGGTTTGAAACATTGGCAGATACAGGCATCTATATGTCTTGCTTCACAATGTAGCCAGTCTGAATGTTTTTTAGATGCATTGTCTTATGTCCTGAATCCATATTGGTTTATCTGGTCCTGGCTAAACATGGAATCTCCAGCAGACTATAACACTGTTACTCAAAGACATCAGTATCTCGGGGTTTCAAACCTATGTTTTAGAGCAGGGTTGTTTTCTGATCTATCTCTTAAATTAAGAAAAACAGGACAATATCTTTGTTGTCTACTACTATTATGCTTCCATAGTCTCCAAGCTTTATTACCAAAATTTTTATTAAAAGTTGTTTCCAAACTTTTTTCTAGCATGCCTCGGCTTCAGAAGAGCAATTTTTAACTCAAAAAAGGACCAATATTAAATCTTAATTAAATGAAGGTTAGCGCAATGGCATCAGCAAACTGTCTAGTGTATTTATCATACGAACATCATACCAACTCCACTTAGTTTTACTTCTTAGAGATAAAACAAGTTCGCTGAATAAAAACTAAAGGTATTTTACAGTGGGGAAAAAATGCCCCCACCACCTCCACATACGCACACCCTAGCCAGATTTTAAATTAGCCAATAAAACATAAATAAAAGACGAGTGCAGCAGAGGGCACAAACAGGGTGAAGAGCTTCAAAGAATGAAGCAAATAGCTTGTAAGTAATTAAGTAGAAAAAAGAAAAATAAGCAAGGGAATTAATTTAAAACACTATTGACAGCACATGCAGTTAAAGTATAAAAACATAAAACCCCAACACATTACTGAAGACAAAGATAAGAAGTAAATAGTAGTAGAACAGAAAAGGCATCTTTGAATTTATATCCACTCTAACCACTTTAATTTCTCTCCTTTAGGTGTTCAACTTTGACCCAGGGGCGGCTGTCAAACAGAGGACAGCGGAGGACGTGAAAGCAGACGAAGACGTCACCAAACTCTGCATTCACAAGAGGAAGCTGCTGGCCGTGGCCACGCTGCACAAGAGCATGGAGACGCACCCGCCTCTGACATTGACCAGTCCAGGAGGAGGTACGAGTAAATATAGCTGTTACTGCTGAGATGAACTCTTTAAATCACGTGTCAGGTTACTTACGTAAAGCCCACAGAAGTAAACTTCTGTCAAACAGCAAGCAGGCAGACCTTTTGTGCAATTTGGATGGTAGTTGAGGGCCATATTGGCAAGTTTAGGAAGTTATTTCTCCATTGTCAATAGGTAATTTTGGGTTTCCAGGCCTTACTTGCCAGAGCTCAAACAAGAGATAGTGTAACATGTTTTAGGGTCACCTGGAGGATATTTCTTCAAAGCTGGTAACTTTTGTTTGGCCTCTTGTATATACTGCTCAGAATTTGGTGGTCAAACTTTAAAGTTGTCTATCTTAACTCAAAAAAGTCTTGTGACAAAGTTTGATACAAATGAGATGGTGTTTTATATCCAAATGAATCCACTGCCAAGTCATATTTTTCAGCACAAAACAACCCCTTCTGTGTCCATTTTTGAACGCCGTGACTCAGAAGTAGAAGGGAGATGGTGCTCATATTTTTAATAGGTCAGTTTTATTTGTATAACCTGGCGTCAAATGTAAAGGTTCAAAGGGCTTTACAGGCCTTAAAACAAATTAAAAACACTGACTAGTTTTTTTCTTTTCTTCAAACATACTAAACAGACAATTATGAATTCAATAAAAGTAAATACTAAGTAGTTTTGTATAGTACAGATACATACAGCACTATGCAAAAGTCTTGTATGGGGCACCAGGTCCTGGGGGAACGCTATATCATTTCACTGTGTATTTATATGTAGTTGAAATGACAAAGTAATCTAATCTAATCTAGAGACACCCCTCTCTTTTACCAGAACATCTTATTATTTTTAAAGTGATCCTGAGCAAGTTCTCCAGGCGTTCTGAAGGTCTGTCAAAGGTTTTCTTTGCACATTGGCAATTTTTTTTTCCACTTATTTTCAGTCCAGTCCTTGTACCAGAACATTTTCAGAAGAGTTTCTTTTTGTTTTTGTTTGTTATGCCACTTAAAACTGACCTATGAATCATTCAGGCGTACAAGAGAATCTAACACAGTTGATGATCCAGTGTTGTGTCTACACATAACAGACAAGGACCTATTTTAAATTGTATCTTTAGGCACTTTACTTGTAGCCTGTCAAATAAATACATCACTTGTTCTTATTTCTTTGGTTGAATCTATGAAAATACCATAGATAACCCAATTTTGACAGGCATAAAATTGCATTTTTGCACCAACATGGTGATTCCCAGAGAACTATTATCCAAAAACTTGGCATGTCTCTGCATGGTGTACAGTGTGTGCTTAAAAACTGGAGGAAACTGGACAAGCAGAGGACAAAAAAGTGGCAGGCCTGGAAAAAAAAAAACCCAGCTGAACAAGTCATGTCCTTAAGAAATGGGTGGAAAGACCTAACACAGAACCCAAGAGATCCATCTGGCCCAAGATTTTTGCGGAGTATTGTACTTCACTATTAAATGTGGCAAACCCACCTATTGCCTGTTGAAAAGCATGCTTGTTCACTCAAATTACATTCAGTTAATATTAAGTCAAATCCCCAGTTAAATGTAGGATGAAAAAAGTGCATCTTTAAGAGTTTTGTGACTTTCAGTAGAGTTTGCTTCCTTATTCTGAGGCAGGTTGTTCCCAAGTTTGGGTGCATAAACGGCAAAAGCTGCATCCCAGTTTTTCTCTGTGAGGAATTCTGGAAGCCTGACAGTTTGGCAGTGAAGGATCTAAGAGTGCGATTTTGGATTTAAAGTGAGAGACAGTCAGAAATGTAGATGGCCCAGGACCATTTAAGATTTTATATTTCAAAATCAGTTTTTATCAGTGCTGTTGTGCTCTTGGTTCTTCGTTTTAGCCATAATCTTGCAGCAGAGTTTTGAATAAGTCGCAGCCTAGTCTAATATAGCTAAAACCCTCAAAGAACTCCAATATATTCTTTCTTAAATAACATTTCAAACAACTTTATTCTTATAGTATGGTTTTGTTTAACCTAAAAAAACCTCCATATTTTGACGAACAAGCCTTCATCAGGGAATTGAGAGGATTTCACGGCAATAACGGTTCTCCTCCTTTCCACCTGGGATGAGAGTATAATATTCCACTAACAGGAATTGTAAAATCGCTCTCGCTCTCTCTCTTGCTCTCTCTTGCTCGCTCTCTTTCTCTCTCTCTCTCTCTCTCTGTGTCTGTCTGTCCGTCCATTTGTCTGTCTCTCTCTCTCTCACTCTCATTCTACCACACACATTTTCTCCAAGGTATTGGTACTGGTTTCACTCAGGCTTTATTTTTTCTCCCCTTTTAAGGTACATCATCTGTGGTTGCTGTGCATTCCACGTCTCAACGAGCAATAAGGACTAAACCCCACGATGGCCTGCCCAACGCCGTTGGCCCCGACTGCAAGAATCCTTTCAAAATGATGATGGCAGGCGGGCAACAGCAGCAGAGGCTGTATCCACCCCAGGAGATGGGTGGAGCCCAGCAGTCAGAGCACTACTCTGGATATCCCAGGACACAGAGGATGGGCAGTGGGGAGCCAGGCCCCAAATCCCCATACCGGGCTGGGTATGGAAGTATGCTGAGCCCACCTCCCTCTGGTGCTAAACTGTATGGAGATGGCTCACAGTCTCCAAGTACGGACACTCTGGGCAGCCCCGAGGGCTTTACAAGGACCAATCCTTGTGGGTTTCCAGGAGCCGGCAGTCCTGGCTCAGCCTCAATCCATGGGAACACTAGGACGCCTCTTTCCCCACCCAGTGTGATGCTTCATGGCTCCCCTGCGGGCCAGCCATCGTGTGCCATGACAGGAAGGACTAGCACGCCCCTCTCCCCAACGGCTACTGCCAAAAGCCCTGTCATGAACATGAGCATGCCGCGGGGGACCTTCCCTCCTGGTATGGATATACCCCGTGCAACATTTCACCATAAAACACAGCCCCCTGTGCACCCTGTACCGCCCCCTCCGTCTATACCACCATCCTGTGCCCTTCAGAAAAGGCAGTTAACGTCTGAAAAGGACCCCTTAGGCATTCTTGACCCCATCCCCAGCAAACCAGTCAGCCAGCCCCCCACCAGTGCCCCAAACCCCTCCAATTTCCAGCCTAACATCCACTCTCAGGTACCAATGATGAATGTAAACATACCCCCTCCCGCCATTGTTCCCTTGCCAAGCAACTTACCATTACCCACAGTGAAGCCTGGGCCTGTGGGACATGGTGGTCATGTTCAAAGGACTCAGCAGGGTGGTCCGGCTTCCTCCATGTCTCCCTCCCCTGTCACCTCCCCTGTCCACATGGCCGGGCCTGTGCTTGGGAGAATTGAGGCCTCTCCTCATCGCTCACGTTCATCCTCCACCTCCTCTGACCACGGGAACTTCGCAATGCCCTCGGGACACCAGGCCCCATGTGGCACCATGAAGGTTCCGCCTCGTTCTCCCAGGTCGGCTATGGGGTCTCCCAGGCCCTCCATGCCTTCGAGTCCCTCCACCAACAAAACTGACGCACTCCACCAGTACAAAGACTCCCAGCTGCTGCCCGGGATGGGAAACTCGATTGGTGCGCCGCAGCACAACAACCCCATGTACTCCCCCACCTCTTCCTCCTCCTCGTCATCTTCTCTGGCCACGCCCAGCGCTTCCCAGAAGGGTCACCCGGGACTCCTGGGGATGCCCCTCAACCAGATCCTCAACCAACAGAATGCCGCTTCCTTCCCCGCCAGCAGCCTCTTGTCAGCCGCAGCCAAAGCACAGCTAGCAAATCAAAACAAACTCAGCGCTGCTGGCATGGCTGGTGGTGGTGTTGGTATGTCAGGCATGGGGACAGGTGGCGGAGGAAACGGAGGGGGTGGGCACCCTGGCTCCGTGAGCGGCCCTCGAGGCATGGAGGGACACAGCACTTTAAACCCCATGCTCCCACCAAACTCCACCATGCTGCTCAATACTCCTGAGGGCCAGAGTGGCCGAGCAGCTCTCAGAGACAAGCTCATGGCCCAGCAGAGGGATCCCATGCGCAAACGGAAGCAGTCGTCCGGTGGTGGTGCCATAAACCATGACAACAACATGGTCTACAACATGCTCAACAAACCAGGCATGGGAGGATCCCACATGCCGGGGCCCAGCGCCACTGAACAGCTGCGAAAAGTGGGACGACTTGGAAACCTTCACCCGAACGCCTCCATGGCTCAGCTCCTCCAGTCCATGAGCAGCCAAAGTTCCCACAATCTGGCTGGGAGCAGCCACCGTCCGGGTCTTAGCACCGGCCCAGGGACTGGCACTCCAGGATCTGTGCCACTACACTACAACGACAACACGGGCATGGTCCCTGGCGGCCCTCAGCAGAACCTCCTAGTCCAGCAGAGGCTGCGGGGTCCGGGAGAGACGATGCAGCACTGCCAGAACATGGACACCTCTGGGGGCCACTTGGGCTCACGTCCAGGCCAGTTCCCGGACATGATGGCTCAGATTCAGGCTTCCTCCATGAGTAACTGTGGGCCTATGGGGCCGAGTGTTGCATCAGTGGGACCCGATGGCATGCCGCTGAGGCGCCCCAACACTAACCCCCCACCACTGTCGCACCCCAGCCCCCATCCCTCACAGCTTCATAGCATGGGACGGACTAACATGGTGATGCCACACGGAGGTGGCGATGGAAGCTGTACCCAGAGCGTCTCTGAAACAGGTGAGATAGCTCAGTCACTGTATGACGTGTAGAAAGAAAAGGATTGTGTGGAAATATTGTCTCTGAAAGACTTAAATCCAGCAGCTGTCAGTTTATGGTGAATTCAATAGAAATGTGCGTCTTTATTTTTGTACATTTTTAGAAATTAACCCACAATGAGTGCATGCTGAATATTTACATTTCATTAATGTTCGGGAGTTTAATATCAGTGTTTCAGACATTTGATTTTCCCAGCTGTTAGAATGTTATTCTTTTAAAGCATGACAGTGATGATGACAAAGGATTAATTGGTGAAATGGCTGTATAGGTAATAGGATGCTGAAAGCTTCTTAGATCATTGGTGGTAAAGATTTAGGCCAGTCCTGAATACCTTTTTTTTAACTCCAGAAATTGGGTTCAAACATTTGGTATTGGCAGGGTTTTATAACTCCAACATTGTCTGACAAATCACCACCATATTCGGCTCTATTTTATATTAAGAAAAAGAATGTTGGAAGCCGTCACATCGTGCACAACTTCTGTCTGGGTCACATTCGGGCAAACTGTGGCCTCAGGGCTGGAACCAGCCTGTGGTATCAGCCACTGGCGAATCACACAGGGTGACAATGGGACAGTGGGACTTTAGAGCATATTGACCAACACAAGTAGTGCTATATGAATATGTTTACAAATGGGTTTGTGTGGCTTGTATTGTAAAGCACTTTGAGGGGTCAGTAAGTAAGCAAAGCTATTTGTTTAATCCCAGTCCATTTGATTTTTATTTGTCACAAACTTGGCAAAAAATGGCAGAGAAGAAACCATCTGGTGTTAGTCATTTCTGTTGATGACTGATGTTGCTTTTACTCGATCAGGGTAAAAGCATGGAACTTTAAGGGTTTTTTTTGTTTGTTTGTTTTTGATACCTTGAAGCACAGAGTTCCAGTACCTATGGTGCAGTCATACTGATTGTAGAAGATTTACAGTCTGTGCAGGATACAGTGTGGGTTTTTTGGATAGTTTCAACTAAATAAGCAATCCAAAGAGGCATTTCCCATAAATGGTTCCACTTCCTATGCTGCAAGCGGCTTGTTTTAATGGTAGAAGAACAGATGCTAGTATGGTTGCCATAAATAATCAGCCAAGGTGTGTTTGCTGCAGCTGCGTGCAGCAGCATCAACCTCTGGTAAAGGGATTTGTAGTTTTTGAAACTTTCTGCATATAAGTGCTGACTTGTAAGGACAGAACGCATTGACTGCTATATGGCTAGTTGTGGTTGTTATTTGACTACTACATGTTTTATTAGTCTCAGACTAAGAAAAGCAGGTTCACCACTGATAAACACTCGCTTGCCACTTCATAAGTTACACCTTACTAGTATCAGTTTGGACCCCTAATTCGTTGTGGCACAGCTTCAAGAAGGTGCTGGAAACATTCCCCAGAGATTTTGGTCCATTTTGACATGATAGCGTCACACAGGTGCTGCAGTACATCCATGATGAGAACATCTGTTCAACCACATCCCAAAGGTGCTGTATTGGATTGAGATCTGGTGACTGTGGAGGCCCTTTGAGTACAGCGAACTTATTATTTTTAAGAAAGCAGGTTGAGATGATTGGAGCTTTGTGGCATGGTGTGTTATCCTGCTGGAAGTAGCCATCAGAAGATGGGTACACTGTGGTCATAAAGGGATGGACAAGGTCAGCAACAGTACCCAGGCTATGGCTCTTAAACTATGCTCAACTGGCACTAAGGGACCCTTAACTGCACCAAGAAAATATCCCCCACACCATTACACCATCACCAGCCTGAAATATTGATACGAGGCAGGATGAAGCCATACTGACACTACCAACTGATTTTTGCAGCAGAAATTGAGGCTCTGTAGACAAAGCGTCACTTTTCCAATCTTCGGTTGTCCAATTTTGGCCTGTGTAAATTGTAGCATCAGTTTCCTGTTCTTACTTGATAGAAGTGACACCCATCGTGGTCTTCTGTTACTCTAACTTTCAAAGTTTGATGTGTTGTGTGTTCAGTTATGCTCTTCTGCATATCATGGTTGTAACATGGTTGTTGCCTCCCTGTCAGTGGGACGCAGTCTGGCCATTCTCCTCTGACCTCTGGCATCAGTGAAGCATTTTCTGTCAGAGAGCTGCCACTCACTGGATATTTTCGTTTTTTAAATCATTCTCTGTAAATCCTAGAGATGATTGTGCAGGAAAATCTGAAGTTTAGCAGTTTCTGAAATACTCAGGCCAGCCAGTCTGGCACCAACAACCATGCAACAATCAAAGTCACTTAAATCACCTTTCCTCCCCATTCTGATGCCCAATTTGACCTTCAGCAGGTCCTGTTGAC
>VUQH01033105.1:0-13778 GCA_015106775.1 Etroplus canarensis | reverse complement strand
TTTTTGTAAGGGAACAGCGGTGAAACAGGCATGAGTATGAGTTCTCCATTACAGCAGTCACTCCAGTTAAGTGTTCATTTTTATTGGGGATAAAACAAACACTTTAAAAACACAGAATGAACTTTACCAGCAGAAAGTGTTCAGTGTTCGGCTCCAACGGTCACCACTTTGACACGAAATAGATCCAGTTTGGTCCTAAAAACAAGGGCTGGTTCTGGGTTTAAATATTGTTATAAGTGACGAACAAAAAAAAAAAAACTTTGGTTTTCTGGTGTTTTTAGAAGGAAAAAATCCACCCACAGATGCTGCTTTTCCCAAATGTTACGTTTTCCACGGCTGAAATGATTGGCCAGTCCACAGGAAAATAACTGGCTGTCATTTTTAGAAGATATGAATCCATTTTCAAGTAAAAACAGCAAAAAAAATCCTTAAAAGTTCTGCTTCCAGCTTTTCAAGTATCAAGATTGAGGTAATTTTTCTGCTTTTGTGTCACTGTAATGCTGGACTTCGGAGGTGTTAAACGGTACACTTAATGCACTGAAGTAGCTTTAAATTTCCTTAAAGGCAAATTTTTATATCAACCCCAATGTATTTTAACTGTTATATCTCTTTACCTGCAACACAGTGCAGTGAGCCCACATTTTGACTCGACTGAACCCAGTGTAGGTCACGGAATTTGGTGGATATTGAGATTTATGATGGACAGAACCTTTTAAATTCCCGAGGCAGTCTATCTCCTAGTTTTGGGACTGGCACTTTTGTGGTTTGGTTGAAATACAGGAAACAGGTCCTGTCTGCAGCACCTAACTGTGACGCTGTGCTGGTGAGGAGCCAATTCGGTCTTGATTTCTTTTGAGAAGCGGCCTACATTTCAACACTTCAATCTACGATGAACAGAGTCTGTAGTGTGCAGTCTCATAGTCTCTGAAGTCAGTGGTTCCAACTTTGGCACTGGCAGTGTATGTTTCTTTTTGGATTGATGATTGGCTTTATTTAGTGGAAATACATGGAGCAGCTTCAGGATTTGACACCAGTTTAGTTGATGTAGAACTAATGCGGAACTGGTTCTGCCTCTTGGGCCTTCTGAGGACCCGCACAGAAGACTGTGTTACAATAAGAACCCAGTATAGGTTGTGTTTCATGCGAGCGAGTTACGGTAATTTTCGTGGCAAGAAATTCATGGTGAACAGAATTTGTGGAGTGTATCTGTGAAGTTCTTGAGGTAGTCCATCTCATAGTCTCTGATGTTTTTGGTTCCAACTTTGGGGCTGGCCAAATAGTGGTGCTGTTGGTCTTTAGTAGGTGGAAATACATGAAACAGGGCCTAGAAAAGGAGGAAGGCATAAGTATCTGTAGTGCTAATAAGGAACCAGTGCTAATAAGGAACCTTTTAAGGACCAGCCCACATTTTTACAATATCCAGAACTTAATACTTAACATATTATTAGGTTCTAGACGTTGGGATAACTTCTTTCTCCCATCAGTGGATCCAACCTTGGGACTGGCCTTTCTTGGCACTAATACTAGGCTCTGTTTTTTTGGTTAAAATGTGTTGAACTAGTTATCGATTAGGTACTGGCATGACGCCTGTAGAAGAGGTATTATACCCAGTTTCCACTGAAGCAGTTTAGATACAGAGCCAGTTCTGCTTTGGTGTCTTTAGTAATAAAATCGTGGCAGGTTGAGTGCGCTGGCTGTCTGTGTGAATCAGCTGTGAAATTTTAATGCTAGCCTCCTCTGACTTCAAATGTTCCAAGTTTGGGATCGGTGTTTTCCAGTGGAAGTGCATGGAACTGGTTCTTGATCAGGCACTATCCCCTTGTAGGTAGTAAAGATGCATTACTGGTTTAATTTAGACCTCTATTGGGTACTTCTCTGTTTTTATGAGGTTGTGACTTCCCTAAATCCCTGCCCCTGCTTTCCTTTGTAATGCTCAAGCTTAGATGTAAAAAGTCAAAAAATCTCTTGTTTTTGATGACTCTTACCTCGTAAGACCCTCCGTAAGTGCATGGAAACGGTGTGTAATGTTCAGAAACACTGTGTGGTCGGTTTTCTGGAGAAATTAAAGTCTGTACTTAACCCTAGTACTGCAGGACCTCAATATATCGATGTCCCAGATGCGTTTCGTGTACTGCCAGTCGTCTATGTATTGATCACTTCCAGTGTTTTCATTCACTGCCGGTCATATAGCTGGCAGTACTAGGGTTAATACTGAACATCAGCATGTGTAAAATAAGGCCTTCACTCTTGGTGTTTGAGGGCTGGAAATGCAGACAATTCCTCCTGGTTTTTGTTAAACTTTGGCCACAAGTAGAAACAGAGAGTGAGTTATTTGGGTGGATTTTTCCTTCAGCAACAAGAATCACAGGCTGCAGCCAAGAATCATGCCATTGATTGTTGTGATTATACTCTCGTGCTTGTTTGTACAGTGATATTTTTTTATTTTCTTTCTCCGTGACGAGCTTTCAGTAGAGTCACCGACCTCAGAGGCGTCTGAAGCAACACTAACTGGGTTTTCGAAAGCAGTGAAAGCATTTTTATTTTCCATTTTAGAGGCCTTGTTGTTTTTGTTTTTTCATATTGATGTAAATTATTTATGTACAGTACTCCATATTTATTTTAAGCTTTACAAATATGCTAGATGGCAATAATACTACCAAGAGTTGAGAACTCAAGCCTTATATGTGTATATGTATGTTTTCTTTTTTTAACAAGTGAATCAACCATATTCAGAGTCCATTACAAACAAAAGGTCATTATCTCTCTTATTTAAGAAGTGAGGCTTTCCAGTCTGTGTGTTTTTACTTGTTACAGATGGTGTCATGGTAAAGAAAAAGAGGGGACTATTTATGAATATGCATGTTGGTAATAAATGCCGTCTGAACACTACGAGTTATCAGCGTTTGAAGCTGAGGAGAAGAACCATTGCTCCATCAGTCTGACAGTATTGGAAACAGATCAAACCCACCGGAAATCACTACCGAATCAAGTGCAATATTACTAAACGATGGCAAAGATCAACTTCTGCGAAACACTGCGTATCTGATTGTTCGAACTCTTCTGTGTTGCATGTTCTCTTGTTTTTCTTCTTGTTACATACACACGTTTTCAGACGCTCTAACGCCCCGATCCCACATACTTTTAAAGTGATTACAAATCAACACAACCTGAAATTTGTTTACGACTCCTTGTTAAAATAAAAATACGAAATGTGACGAATTGTTTCAGAAACAAAAGGAAAATGTCACGAATTATGTATGACGTTCATGATCCAAGGTGTCAAACACTCATGACACTTTTTTGTTGGGGGGGTGGGGAGTGCAATTACAACAGTCCACTACAACATTGCGATGATTGCAAAATCATGATCCTTTGGGAAAGTTTTGGGCCTTTTAAAATTGGCATCCAGACTTCAGCGACAATACGAAGTGTTTATGAAGGCTTGCAATCATCACGACACTCAGTCAGTCACAAGTTTGGGATTCACTACGAACCAAATTCACGTTGCTTTGCTCTTTTGCGTACGTGGGATCGGCGCTTTACCCAATTAGCCTCAACGTTTTTACTAAAATGTCCTGACCTGAACTTTTTACTTAGAAATCTTGGCATTTTAAACCCAATGAATACCACCTTAAAACACTACACTACAAAAGGAAAAGCCTCTAAAACATGAGATGTGCCGATATTGGTGGGATATCTGTAAGTTTGCAGACATTTGAGGCCGATATTTGTGAGCTGGGGAAAGTCTGAAGAAGTTTACTGGATGCGGTGTGTGCAACCGAAACAAAATAAGCAGAATTGTTATTTGAAACTTCGGTGTCTGAGCGTCCCTGATGAAAACACTCCCATGAATACATATCTACAGAATAACAGAGCCTCTGAGTCAAATTTATGAACTGATTTCCAGACTTTTAAATCAAGTTGTACTGTATTTTTTTTTTTTTATTTTGGTGTTTTGTGCACGCGGAAAAAGTCGAGGATGTTTTTGACTCTTTAAATGTATCAGTATCTGAATAAAGTATGAGGCGTTGTTGTCGTCTTTATGTCCGAATTTTCTGGGCTAGTCGGCAGCAACCGAAGCAATACCTGTGAACAACGTGTCCCTGTAGTTTTTTTTTTTTTTTTAAATTTCTCCAGCGTGCGCCGCTTTTCAGAGTTCTCGCTGTAAACCTTCGGAGGAAATCCTCCGGCTGTTTTGTCCCCGCTGTGGAGAACACCTGAGCTCTTTGGGTAAAGTTCATTCTGCCTCTTCTCCCCTCCCTCCTTCCCACCTCACTCTTTTGTGCAATGACATGCAGGTTCCTGCTCTGGTGACGGGGACCCACATGTGTTACGGATCTGTTATCAGTTTCATGTTATTTGTGGTCAAGAGTTCAAAGCATTTTTGTGTTTGAGGTGGTCTGTGCAGTCTATCCCCCCCTTCTCCTTCCACTTGTGACTGTGTGTGAGGTGTGAGTGTGGTTTTCAGTTTTTCCAGTGTTTGTTTCTGCTCTTTAAATCCCCCCTCCTTTTGTTGTCAGTATTTTGTTTCTTCAACTTGTAATTAAGTATATATTTTCTCACTAATATATACTTTACAAAAAATAGACTCGCGTGAAGTATGATGTGCACTCGATTGCTCTTGTTTCTTTCTTTTTTGCATTAATGTGGGTTAGGGATAGTTTGTCAGAGTCCATTATTTTGAGATTGTTTGGACTTTTTTTTTTTAAATGGTTTGATGTAAGCAACATTTTTTTGTAAATATTGTGAAACATTACAGGTCATGCAGTGATGTAACATTTTGAATAATGTTGCACAGATGTTTAAGATATTAAAAACATGGTCACTCTTTACTTGAATTATCTGGTTTGTTGTGTTTTGTGCCCCTTTTCGCTGCTGTGCAAAAGTCTCGAGCCACCTCATTTTATTATATATTTTACTTTCCTGTAATTTCCTGTAATGGTCTCGAGCTTTCTGAAGGTGTTTCTTTGGACATTGGCTACTTTTTCACTCCTGTTTATAGTCCAGTCCTTGCACCTGACCATTTTCAGAGGAATATTTTGATCTGTTAGTGTCTCTGTAGCGTAGTGGTTTGCACATTCTGCTTTATGAGCCAAAGCTCCCTGGTTCAAGCACCTCTCAGAGTTGCATCAGGAAGGGCACCCGCGTTAAAATCTCTGCAAAATTACTTGTGGATTCATCTGCTGTGGTGACTCCTTGGGGTAATACAAGGGAGCAGCCAAAGGTGTAAACAAAAGTTCCTTAAGCCTATGAATAATTCAAGCATAAAAAGGCACCGAACACAAGAGACGCACCAGTGTTGTCTACACACAACAGATAACTGAGCAAAGAACCAATGTTAATTTTTAAATTGTACCTATGGGCCCTTGAAGGCATAATTTGTTCCCATGTATCTAGTTGAATCTATGAAAGATGCCAAAGAGAACAGTTTGACAGGCAGAAAATAATATTTTTGCTCCAACAAGTTAATTCCCAAAGAGCTGTTAGCCAAAATTTTGGCGTATCTCAGCATGGTGTGCAGAGTGTCCTTAAAAAATTGGAATAAACTTGGCAAGTTAGGGACAGACGAAGCATCAGACCTAAATATTATCTACAGCAGATGAACAGTAACTGAAAGTCGTGTCCTGAAGAAATGGGGAAAAAAAAATCCAGCAAAGACCTGACACAGGACCTGAGAGATGAATCTGGACCTTGAGTTGATCCATTTACTGTTCACAGAAGCCTCATCAGAAATGGTCTCAGTGGAAGGATGGCTGTCAAGAAGCCATTCTTAAGGAAAGGAAATGGGGAGAAAAGGCTGAGGTAAGCTAAAATACGCAAGAACTGGACTGAAAACCAGCTGCAAGAGGTTTTATGGAGTGATAAATCCGGATTTAAAATTTGGTTCAAATCATCATTAAGTACGGAGGAGGATGTCAGGAGAGGAGGACAACACTGAGTGTCTGCAACCATCTGTAAAATATGGTGGAGGCTCTGTCATGGTTTGGGGCTGCATTTCAGCCAGTGGTGTTGGGGTTCTGATGACATTATGAATGAAGAAAATGCTGCCAGATTTTGAGCCGCCATGCGGAAGGTTTCTGATTGGCAACAGCTTCACAATGATCCCAAACACACTGCCAATGCAGTAAAAACCTACCTGGATAGAAAAAAAATTAAGTGAACGCTATCAGTTATGGACTGGCCTCCCGAGAGCCCGGGCCTCAACGCTATTGAAGCAGGGTGGGATCATCTTGACAAAAGGCAGCCAACATCCAAAGAAGGGCTTTGGAATGTCTTTGAAGAACCCTGGAGAACTATTCCTCAAGACTACTTAAAGAAATGACAAGAAAGCTTGCTTAAAAGATCTCAGGCAGTGTTGAAGAACAAAGGTGGTCATACCAAATATTGACGCCTAAGCTGGTTAGAATTGTACAAACTGTTTTTGCCTCATGTACTGTATTTCCATTAATGGTTGCAAATGTTTCAGTAAATCATTGCACCCATTTCCCCTTCTTCAAGCAACACAAAGAAATGAGTGCTGGCTCGAGACTTTTGCACAATACTGTGAGTTTAAAAAGTTGATTTAGTGAGTTGACCAAAGTGGAGCAAGACTATGTCTAATCTAAAGCTTGTTGCATACTGACCTCTAGTGGATCAGTAGGAGAGCACATTTGCAGACTATATTAAATCCAGGAGTATAAAGAATACACAACTCTTAACATCAGCTGAATATCACTTGTCATGTATTTCTAACTTTGCATTTTTATTTTTTATTTTTTTTACATTTGACTATACATCTGTTTAGTAGCTGTAGAGCACTTCCTTTTAAACTGTCCTCTTTTCCAAAGCCTGCAGTTGGGGCATCCCAGCTGCTGATGACGTAGTAATGATGATGGAAAGCTCCAGAAGTCACAGTTGGTCAAATCAAGTCGATCTCATACAGGAACTGTTTGCATTCAACCACGCCAGGAGATGCTGTCAGTTTTTCTGCAGCAGCTACTGTGGTTTACTTATTTGCCTTACAAGCAAAAGGTCCCTGGTTCGATCCCAGGTGGGGACGCGAGCCCCTCTAACCATGGAGGGTAGCGTCAGGAAGGGCATCCGGCATAAAAACTCTGCCGAATTACTGATGCAGTTTAATCTGCTGTGGCGACCCCTTGGGGGAGAATACAAGCGAGCACCCGAGGGTGCGATCGATCATTTGCCTAAATATAAGCTCATGGCCACTTCATTAGGTACACCTTGCTAGTACTGGTTTGTCTTCAAAACTCCCTTAATTCTTCATAGCATAGATTCAGCAAGGTGCTGGAAACATTCCTCAGAGATTCTGCACCGTATTGACATGATGGATCTCACAGTTGCTGCACATCCATGGCACAAATCTCCGGTTCTGCCACATCCCAATGGTGCTCTGCTGGACGGAGATCTGGTGACTGTGGAGGCCATTTGAGTACAGTGAACTCATTGTCATGTTTGAGAAACCAGTTTGAGGTGATCTGAGCTTTGTGACGCGGCAGGAGAGGGGTACACTGTGATCAGCCAAGGATTTTCACAGGCAAATTAGGCAAACACGATTGTTTCAGTGTTCATTAAAAAATGCTGCAGTTCCCATCTTTCCTGGAAGAGGCGCCCTCACTATCAACTTTTCTCTTATGAAGCCGCCCATTGGCAGAAATGATCCAGACGCTTGTAACATTGATCACATGGTAGTGCCACCATGACGTGGAAAGAGAAACTGCATTTTGAATTTGAATCATACATTAAATGTGTTAAACAGTACTGGGGGCCGTAAATAAGACTTTCCAGACAGGAGCTACAGGCTACATAAAATCTGACCTCTGGCCAGATTTTAAACATGTCTGTATTAGAAGAACGCACCTTCAGCTGCTCCATGTATTTTTGCCCATGGCGGTCACCACAGCCGATTAATCCACATCAGTAATTTGGTTGAGGTTTTACGCCGGATGCCCTTCCTGATACAGTCCTCCATGAGTGGGAGGAGCTTGTGTTCTCAACTCACGGAGGGCTGTATCAGGAAGGGCATCTGGCACTGAGATCTGGTGACTGTGGAGGCCATTTGAGTACAGTGTGGGTGTTCGCCTTGGGCGAAAAGGAGAGGGGCTTGTGTTCTCACCTGGAATCGAACCAGGAACCTTTTTTTTTGCTTGTAAGGTGACTAACTGCTACGTATAGTCGCTCACTAACAACTGCATGAAAATGATGACACGTCATAACTAAAAGTATCAAATCATTGTCAAATGTGTAATTCATTAGAACAACATGGGTGGAAGCGGGGGTCATCAGTGTTCTGGTCCGACTCACATCCATGAAAAGTTCCTTAAGTTGTAGATGGTTCAGTTCGCATCACGCAACAAAGTTGCCCACCCTGTACTCTTCCTCATCATCCATGCACTTATTTGCTACTGCTGCGTGTCGTTAAATGTTGTCTTCTCTCTCCCATGGTCTGTGTCTCTCTTTGCTCTCCTTTCTCTCCCTTCACCCCCAACCGGTCGAGGCAGATGGCTGCCCCTCCCTGAGCCTGGTTCTGCCAGAGGTCTCTTCCTGTTAAAAGGGAGTTCTTCCTTCCCACCGTCACCAAGTGCTTCTCAAAGGGGATGGTCTGATTGTTGGAGTTTTCTCTCTAATGCTGTAAGGTCTTTACCTTACAGTGTAAAGCACATTGAGGCGACTTTTGTTGTGAACTGGCGCTATATAAATAAAATAAAATTGAATTGAACTGAGTCATCAGAAGGTGAAAAGCTCAATACAGTGACTGAAGTCTGCAGTGTAGAGGGTGGAGAGAAAGGGAGAGAGGGCAATCATACTGTGGTCTGTCAGTCAGGCAGTCAACAACTCAGGCCACTAGGGAGGCATTCACCTTCATCTAATATAATGTAATAATTAATTTAATGAGCGAGATAGATAGATCGCTACTTTATTCATGCCCATAGGGGAAATTCAGGTGTCCAGCGGCTCACACATCTGAAAAACCAAAAAATACATCAGATAATCTAAAAATACAGCAAATGTTTACAAAATACAGTAAATAATCTAAAATACAGCAGATAACTAAAAATACACCAAATAAAAATAAATTAAGTTATTAAAAACCTCTCTCACACAGACACACAAATATAAATAAATAAATAAATAAATGGTATTAAAATCACACGGTGCAGTAAATACAGAAATGGCATAGTAAATACGTACAAGTCCATTTCCATGACACTCCTAGTCCTCCATACCCCTGTACTTTTTACCTAGCCTTTGCTCTTATCATATCAGGTAGGTAACTCTGTTATTCAGCAGTTCATAAAAAATGCACATTGGCTCTCAAACGTTCTGAATAAATTGTGAAAAGTATTCCTGAACTGAAAATTTTTTTTTACCCTAAAAGTGCAGACACAACACCAAAATGATGATGAAACTATACTGAAATACTTTTGCTGCTGATATTAAACAGTTTATGTAAATATTTTGGTTAAA
Source organism: Etroplus canarensis (assembly GCA_015106775.1). NCBI lineage: Eukaryota > Metazoa > Chordata > Actinopteri > Cichliformes > Cichlidae > Etroplus > Etroplus canarensis. Next base: position 4,313 of record VUQH01033105.1, on the reverse strand, counting down.
ACATTGCATAGCAGGGAAACTCAGCAGTACAGTACAAGACTATTAGGGGTCAGTACAGTTCAACATCAGATGGTCTGGGGGAGTAAAGGGGTTGCAGAATCTGGATGTTCTGCACCAGAAGTTGTGGAACTTCTTGAACAGACTATAATGTATTGCGTCCTCTGTTGTCCTCCTGTAGGAAGTGGTGAGGGTGGGAGGTGACGGTGTGCTCTTCTCAGCTGGGGTAGAAAATACATTTCTGTGCCTCCTTTAGGAAGCTGACGCTTGAGGTGTTGTTTCCAGCCTGCACCGCCTGAGGTTTGTTTGTTAAAGATAAAGACTGCACAGCGCTATAAAGAAGTCTGTGTGTTTTTCTTTTCCTTTTTTAGTTAGCATCCATTTTTTCATCAGCTGACTAACGAGCAAAAGCAGGGAGTACTCCACATCACAAAGTAGGGGAGTCAAACGTTTGATGTTTCCCTTTCAAATGTAGTGTAGTAAGCCTGACCAAACCACATTTATGCTTTATCTCTCTTGGAACCTTGCCGTTGTTGTAACCAAGTTCTTCTATGCTTGCTTCTAGACGTGCCGAGATGTCCACCTGGAACTCCTGTCGCTTCAAGCTGCCTGACCCACTCTCACCCATAACTCGGAGCCTTGGCCATTCTTTTGGACCCTCTGGACCGCATTAACCTCGGAAACCTCTGTGGAACTCTGGATTCTCCCTGGATTCCCGGACTCAAAAGGAAGACTTGAACTTCTCGCGCATTCTTGTGAATACTGTGTTTGTCCCACTCTGCAGTGTGTGTGTGAATCACCTTTTCACGTTTAAGGGTCCACCACAGCAGACCCTGAGAGTAAGTCCATCCATGTTTCTGGACTGGCGGCCTGTCCCAGCTGGTGCGGGGCAGAAGGTGGGGTGCACGCCGGACAGGCCGCCAGTCCAGAAACAAATAACCGCTCACATCCAAACCTACAGTCAGTTATGAATTTCCAACTAACCCAACCACTCTGCATGTCCTTGAACTGCGGCAGGAAGCCGGAGGACCCAGAGGTGTGTGTGTGTGTGTATGGGCGGCTGTGGTTCAGGAGGTAAAGCGGGTCGTCTCTCAACACCGAGGTTGGCAGTTTGATCCCTGATTTCTCCAGTCTACATGTCCAGGTGTCCTTGGGCAAGATACTGAACGCCAAATTGCTCCCGATGTATCCATCGGAGTGTGAATGTGTGTGATAGTTAATTGTGCTTAAGGCTTAGAATAAAGCGCTGTATGATTGTGTGTGCGTGAATGAGGCTTGTAGTAAAATGCACTTTGAGTGCTCCTATAGAGTACTATATAAGTACCAGTCCATTGACTCAAAGAATAAGTACAGTACTTCAGTAGGTTTACTCTGTCGCAGTCCAGCCTGTTGAGGCGTGATCTGTAGAAGTCCAGCTTGTAGTAGAGTGGTTTATGCAGGTCCCTGGTTCGATTCCAGGTTGGGACACAAGCCCTTCTCACCATGGGGGGGTTGTGTCAGGAACGGCATCTGATGTAAAACCTCAATTAAAATTAACAATGCAGATTAAGTGCCCCCCCCCCGGGAGAATACAAAAGAGTATCTTAAGATAAATTTGTAATAAAAAATAATATGATTTAAATACAGGAGATGATAATAAAATGGGAATAAAGTGACAGTGTGAAGCTGGGGAAAAGTAATCTAACATGCATCATGTAGAGCCTCATGTATGAGAATTGCGCCACCTATGTGCTGTACGTCCACATGTCTTCCTCTGTTATGGAACCTATTAAAATATAATAATATCAGGATTCTGACGAAATCACGGCACGCTCGTGCGTGTGAAGTCAGTGATGCTGGTGCCTCGGCATCGCGCGGGAGCGCGCCCTGGTCACCAGTCAGGACGATGCGGCTGCCTGCGCGCGTCCGCCCCGGACTCTCCCTCTGCAGCGCGGACGGCTCGCCGCTCAGTCCTCCTCCGCCGTCGCAAATAAACACGTAAGGTCGCGTTTCCGAGGGAGGCCCGCAGCTACGCCCGGTGCCCGAGCTTCTCCCCGGGACGCAGCGCTGCGGTTCAGCCGGTTCGGCCATGGCGCAGCGGAGGAAGCGCGGATGAAGGACGCGCTGCGCATCGGCTAAAAAGCTGAGGAGACTTTGCTAATATCCGCAGCACACCTGAGACGACTTCTTCTTCTTCTTCTTTTTGAAACAGAACATCACCCGGGCTCCAGCGGAGGTCCCCGAGCCTCACTTTGGGTGCCAGCTAGCGCGGTGTGTGCGTGTGTGTGAACGGCGCCACCTGCAGCCGGAGACATGGCGGACGCGGCGGAATGCGGGGTGAGAGTGATGTGCCGCTTCAGGCCGCTCAACGAGGCCGAAATCACCCGAGGGGACAAATACATCCCCAAATTCAAGGAGGACGACACCGTGGTCATCACGGTAAGTGTGCAGCAGAACACTGCAGTGATTTCAAGGAAAAGGCACCTGAACGCAGCAGGCCGGATGCCAATGCGCAGTGTGGAGCGTTTAAAGGCCTGCGGACAGATGATAACTGTGGGTTATTATAGCGTTGCTTATTGGTGGCTTATTTTAAAAAGACAGTGTGTGACACCCTCCTGCAGCAGCAGTGTGAATAATTCAATACATTTGTTGCATCTGTTTATTAAATATTAATGGCACCATGTTGTAGTTCTACATTAAAAGGTAATTTTATAGTGTTTAGTACAAGTTTTGACACTGTTTTGATTCACGCATGTACATTTCTGAAGATTTGTTTACACAGCACTGTAACAAATTAGTGTAAACAGTACTGTGATGTCAGTCTTGCATACAGTTGAATGCTGTGAATGCTAATGCCTTTGGGCAACTCATTTTTAGACATTTAGATTTTCAGTCAGGTCAGCAAGGTTATTAAAGTTCACTAAAACTAAAAGTAAATGTGAAAATAATTTTAGTTGACTGAAATAAAAATAAAAACAAAGTTTCTCTGGTTTGTTCTTGGGCTTCCAATAAAAGAACCGGGGCTAACAGCTCAAATCAATGGACACTCACCTCTCCCACAGGGATGCATAAAAAAGGGAAGAGGGGCGGAGGCAAAAAGATTATATACAAATAACCAACGAAGAAGAAAACACGGAAGGAGGGGCTACAACCAACAACACAGTGCATAATGGAACAAGGAGTTAATCTTAGGCTGGTACAGAACTGTTAAATGCCAGGTAATTTGTGTAATTATAACAACAATAATACTGAGGTGTATTTTGACCCTGTTACATCGACACAATTGTGACTCATCTGCCTTCACAAAGTGTTGTGTTTGTATTGTAATTTCTGATCTAAACATCTTAAATCTTCCCCTGACAAACACCACATTATAATTATTACGAAAACTAAAGCTAACACTGAAACTAATAAAAACTAAATTAAAACTAAACATTTTCAAACAATAAAACTGAACTAAACTGAAATGAGCAAACCCACTCTGAAAACGAACTGAAGCTGAACTGATTTGAAAACAAATACTTGAAATAAAAAAAACAAACTAATTAGAAAATACAAAAATATAATAACTCTGCAGGTCAGTACTGTATGTCTAAACTCTTTTGTAAAATTCCTGTTTGTTGTAGAACAACAGCATGATACTGTTGATGTTTAACAGATTCATGCAGTAAACCATCCATCTATCCATCCATCCAGTTCAGGGTCACTGGAGGTGTTGGAGCTTGTCTCAGGGCACCCCCTGGACGGACCATACCATCTCAGTAAAATGTGTTTATAGCTTGTGTACCTTTGGCTGCTTCCTTGTATTCCCCCAAGGGGTCGCCACAGCAGATTAAGCCACGTTAGTAATTTGGCAGTGTTTTTTTATTTTTAACGCCGGATACCCTTCCTAACACAACCCTCCATGTGAGAGGTGCTTGTGTCCCCACCTGGAATCGAACCAGGGACCTTTCACTGGTGTGGCGAATGTGTGAACCACTACATTATGGAGACATTTAGTTATTTACACAGCTATTAAGTACAGTAATGTTGGTTTGGGCTGCTTCTCTCCGGTTGATCTCTCTGAACTAACATCACTAATTACTTCCTCCAAACCATCAACATGCCTATTAGATCCCATCCCTACAAGACTTTTCAAAGAGGTCCTGTCATTGATTAATGCTTCAGTTTTGAATATTATCAATTTGTCCTTATTAACAGACTATGTACCACAGGCTTTTAAAGTGGCTCTAATTAAACCACTACTTAAAAAGCCTTCGCTCAACCCAGCCATCTTAGCTTATTACAGACCAATTTCCAACCTTCCTTTCATTTCAAAAATTCTTGAAAGAGTTGTT
>VUQH01033101.1:9970-30283 GCA_015106775.1 Etroplus canarensis | reverse complement strand
GGGGTTTCCTCTCTAACACTGTAGAATCTTTACCTTACAGTGTAAAGCGCCTTGAGGCGACTTTTGTAGTGAATTGGTGCTATATAAATAAAACTGAATTGAATCCACTGTGGTGAGCTGCTGGGGAAAATGGGTGCAGCCAAAAATACTCCCTAAATCTTCTGGAACAGTTTTCCAGGCTTCTTGAAGGACATTCCAAAGCTCTTCTTTGGATGTTGGCTGCTTTTTGTTCTGTTCTCTGTCAAGATGATCCCACACTACTTCAATAATGTTGAGGTCCAGGCTCTGGGGAGACCAATCCACGACCGATAGTGTTCCATTGTGTGTTTTTCTATCCAGGTTGGCATTTACTGTGTTGGCAGTGTGTTTGGGATCATTGTCATGCTGAAAAATGAAACCACTGCCAATCAGACGCTTTTCACATGGTGCATGGCGAATCAAAATCTGACAGTACTCACTGTTGTACCTCTCTCGACCTCCGCGGTACACACTGACAATGATCTGAACCAAACATTTGAAATTTGGATTTATCACTTCATAAGACCTGCTGCGACTGATTTTCAGTCCAGTTCTTGTGTAATTTGGCAAAGCTCAGTCTTTTCTCTCTGTTTCCGTTCCTTAAGAATGGCTTCTTGACAGCCACCATGGAGACCATTACTGATGAGGCTTTGGTAAACAGTAGATGGATCAACTAAAGAGCCAGATGCATCTCACAGGTCCTGTTGTCAGGGCTTTGCTGGATTTTTTCCTATTTCTTAAGGATATGACTTTCAGATACTGTTCATCTACCGTAGATAGCTTTTCAGGCATGCCACTTATTCTTTTGTCCTCAGCCTGTCCAGTTTCCACAATGTTTTTGAAGGACACATTGCACACCATGTAGAGATATGCCAAGTTTTCAGTTAATAGTTATTTGGGACTCACCTTGTTGGTGTAAAAATACTATTTTATGTCTGTCAAACTTTGTTATCTTTGGCACTTTTAATAGACTCAACTAAAGAAATATGAACAAATGATTTATTTTTGTAACAGGCCGCTGGCAACAAAGTGCCCATTTTGAAATTGAGTTTTTGCAAAATTGCCTGTTGCGCATAGACACAACACTGGTTCACCCCTTGTGTTAGGTGTCTTTTTATGCTTGAATAATTCATAGGTCAGTATTAAGTGGCTCAAGAAACAAAAAAAAAATTCTTCTGAAAATGCTCAGTTACAAGGGCTGGTCTGGAAATGAGTGGAAAAAGCAGCCAATGTCCTAAGAAAAACTTTAAAAGAAAGCCTTGAGAACTACTGCTCAAGACCACTTTAAAAAAATTACAAGAAAGTCTCGCTCCTTGGAAACAAAATAGAAAGAAAGAAGGGGTGGCTCAATATTTTTGCACAGTACCGTATATTAGTTCTTAAAACTTCAGTCCTTAAAGGGACTGAATCTTTCATCAGTATTTTTAAAAACGGCTCCATATCACATAACACACGGTGTTACCTGAGGTATTCTGCAGCATTGGGTGCAAGTAGAAAGTACACTGAGTACATCAGGCCGATGGGTGACTTGTAAATTAGTGGATTTAAATGAAGTGACGGTGCAAAGTCAAACAAAGCTCTCAAACGGGAAGCATTTTTGCACCAAAGGAAGGAAGACTTGAAGAGCTGATTTTAAATTACCTGACCTTTTAAAAGGCATTGCTAATCTAGTCACATGAAACAGCAATTTATGAAGGGGGGAAATGTTCATTTACTAGGAATGAGCATCTATCAATCATGGTGACAGAGGTGTACACCGGGGAGAGGAAATGGGAGGAATTAAGGGAGGGAGGAAGACACAGGAGAGAGAGTATGTGCACTGAACTACGCCCCCTGATAAGAAGGGAGGGAGATGAGGGGAGAAGGGAGCCAGGAACAGAGGGAGAGAGAGGGAGGCTGAGAGAGCGGTGTTAAATAATAACATACCAATGCTAATGTTTCATAAAAAACTAAAGCCTGGGTGCCCAAACAGTATCAATCACAACTGGCTGGAGGCCTCATTTATGAGCCAAATGAAATCAAAGTTTGACCTTCCTGCCCTTTTGCAAGTTCTACAGGCCTGTTCCAACAAAGCCATTTGTGTTCACCTCCAGCTAATTAGTTGAGTAAAGAACAAATTGTACATTTGATTAATGCGGCGGTCACACAGATAGCAAGTGAATCCGGTCCAGAAATTACAACCAAACTCTTTACACTCTCAGTGTAATGGAGGTTATTATGCATCCGCATACATATGCAGAGTACAGGAAGCAAACTGGAGGCGATGGAAGTGCCTTGTGGATGTGTTTCTGAGAGCCACGTAATTGTATTTTTTTTTTTTTAACTTAGTGGCGAATAAGATGGTACCTATTTTCCTTAAGTGGCGTTCGATGAAAAGACAATGACAAGATGAAAAACAGCCAAGGAGTGAAGCTGCGTGCAGGGTGACGCGTCAGCTGCACTCCTTCAAATCTGAAGAGGAGCACTGAGCATAAGAGGGTGGGACAGAGTGTGCAGAATCACTCTCATGATCTGTAAATAGGGCTCGAGAACAAAACAAAAAAATCTAAACTTTGCACGGCTCTCGAAACAAACTTCCCGCGGTCCCCCGGGGATGATCGACACGGTCGAGGATGCTTAGCTTCCCCCGTCCTTGTTTTATTGCTTCTCCATCTCTGGCTAGGCCCCATGCCTGTGCTCTGGGCTAGCACTTCAAACGGACAAATGTCCTATATGTTGCAGCCAACCGGCTGGTCAGGCCACAGCGCTCTGCCAGCCATCTTGCATACTGTACAGCCAAAGCTAATATTCAACACTGAGGCAAAGCGTGTGAAGGGCTTTAAGTGAGAAAATGTGTGTGTGGCGAGGACAGGTCTTTGTTGCTGAACAACTCACATTTTTCGAGCGCATCCATCGCAGCTCCCATTTCTGCCTGTTGGATGCTAGATTAGAATTTTTTTTTTAAAGAAAGGAGACAGAGAAAGAGAGAGAAAAGGGTCTTTAGCATATTTAAAATGTCCCTTCTTGAATTTCTGTCAAAAAAGAAGAAAAAAAAACAGGGCCAATCTTGAGAGGATTACCAAAAGTGCATTATATTTGTTTTGAAAGAACTCTTTCGCTAACAATCTCAGGTAACACAGTGCACACATTTCAAAAAGGTAAGCCTATTGGCGGCTCCGCGCTGGGCACTGTTTACTCCTGCAATTCACCGTCCCCCTGTATATATTATGTGGTGTGTGATCATAGCCCAGCAGCGGAGGTGGCGGGGAGCTTAAGTCATGTAAATACAAAAACAGTAAGCTGCCAAAGATTCTGTGGAAGGGACAAACTTATCGCCAGCTTAGAGCAAGAGAGAGCGCTTTCAAGTAGGGGGTCGTGGAGGGGATTTTCACATGTGGAGGGGGGGTGCGAGATGTTTGATGGATTTAGGTTTCATTTCTCACAGGCTCAGCTGCTGCTTTATCGTCAACCCCTCCAACCCTGAAAAGGCCTTCTGCGCAGAGATTCACTTTCTTTACTTTACAAAAGCATGAATGTGGGAGCACACACAAAATGTGTGGAGAAAAAAAAAAACAACAACACACAAATACTCTTTTGTCCGACTGTGAACACAACAGCTCAGGTACAGTCCCCTTCAAAAGTACTGGAACAGTAAGGCCAATTTGTTTTTGCTGTGCAATGAAGACATTTGTGAGCGAGATCAAAAGATGACTGAGAAGAGAGATCTGAGTTTTACCTTTTATTCCTTGTTATTTACATCTAGACATTTTAAGCAACATATAAACTCACGCATTTTGTAGCAAACGGTTTTTCAAATGGGTTATATTAAAGGCAAAAAGTCAAAGTCACTTAATATTTGGTTGCACATCCCTTGGATGCAAACACTGCATCAAGTCATCAGTTTTCTTGTTTCTTCATTGGTTGTGACTTTTTTGGTTTTTACCACAGCATTTTTTATTTTTTTTTGTCTGTTTTGTGGGGTATCTGCCTTCAATCTTCTCTTCAGGTGGTAAAATACATGCTCAGTTGGGTTAAGATCTGGTGATTGGCTTGGCCAGTCCAAAACCTTCTGTTTTGTCCCCTGATGAAGTCCTTTGTTGAGTCATTGACTTGCTGCATAATAAAGTTCCTCCTGATTAGTTTGCATGCATCTGTACATAAATTGGCAGACTTCTGCATTCATTCTGCTGCTACCATCATGAGTTCCATCCATCTATCCATCTCTCCATCCTCTGCTGCTTATCGAGGTTCAGGTTGTGGGGGCTGCAATCTAAGCAGAGATACCCAGACTTCCAACTCTCTGACCACATCCTCCAGCTCTTCCAGGGAGACACTGAGGTGTTCCCAAGCCATCCAAGAGAGGTAACCTCTCCAGCGTGTCCTAGGTCTGCTCGGGGCCTCCTCCTGGTAGGACACCTCACCTAGTAGGCATCCGGGAGGCACCCTGATCAGATGCTCAAACCACCTCAACTGGCTCTGAGCCTCTCCTGAATAGCAGTACTGGTGATCTCATTCTTTTGGTTACTACACAGAATAACCAAGAGACCACAGGTGATGGTAGGAACGTAGTAAATTACCAGCTTTGCTTTCATAGTCCTCTCTTTCTTCACCACAACAGATCGACACAGTGTCCATACAACTGCAGATGCTGTACCAATCCCTCTGTCAAATTTGAGTCACATCTTCAATAAAACGATTAAGCCTGTTCTAGAGAAGCAGCTATGCACGCCATGACTCAAACTCCATCATGCTTCAAAGATGGGCTTATATATTTATGATCAGCTTTCTCCATATTTTGACCTTTCCATCACTTAGATCAAGGTTAATCTTTCTTTCATCAGTCTATAAAACTTTCTTTAAGAACTTTTGAGGCTCATCTCTGTGCTATTTTGCCAATTCCAATCTGGGTTTTCCGATTTTTCCTGCAAATGAGTGGTTTGTATCTTGCAGTATGGTCTCTATATTGTACTCCAAGTCTCCCTTAAACAGCGGACTGTGATATTTCCACCCCTGCTCTTTGGAGGTTGGTCATTATGTTACAGACTGTTGTTTTAGGGTGTTTCTTTACTGTTCTCACCATTTTTCTGTCATCAGTTGCTGTTTTCCTTGGACGACCGGTTTGATGCCTTTTGCTCAGCACAGCAGTTTCCTTCTTTTTCAGGACATTCCAAATTACCGTGCTGACTATGCCCAATGTTTCTGAAATGCCTCCGATAGATTTCCCCCATTTTCTCAGCTTCAGAACAACACTTTTTTCTCCCATAGACAGCTCTCTGGTCTTCATGTTGGTCTACCCTTCATGACTGCAAATGAAGCCTTCACAGATGAAATCCAAAGCTTAAATTGAGAGCAGATATCCAAGACTACTAAATCATTAATCAATCAGTCTTGTATGACACACCTGTCACTTGTCATCTTTCAATACTTATGCTCACTTGAAAAAGTGGGTGGTTTAATGCAAACTATGTTATGTTCTATGCTGTTTAACATATCTAGATGTAAATATCAGGGAATAAAAATTCTTCTCATATTAGTGTTTTGATCTCACACACAAATGTCTTCAGTTAATTGGCTTTGCTGTTCCAAAACTTTTTCAAGGGACTGTAGACCTAAACACAGCCCTATAAGCAGTGTCGCTTCATCAAATACTCCTCCGCACAAAGTGATATTTCCATAACAGAATTTACGTTGAATCAATAATGAATCGATTCATTTTCATTCTGCATAATGTTTCTCCCGATAGAATAGGCCAACTGGAGCTTAATTGCTATAATAAACACCATCAATAAAGTGCAGCCATTATTCTCGAGCCCATTAGTGGTGCATTGAGGAGGAGAACGCCTTGTCTTGTTTGTGTCTTATTATATTGTACTGTCTTACTCACCTTGGGCCTTTGCCACAGCCGATTCGCTCCCCTTTGAAATACACAGCAACGGTGTAAATGCGGGCATGCGACGGCCCCACTGTCTGCAGGGTTCTGCAAATTCAACAGAGGAGGGAGAGCAGAGTTTAGTTTAGAAAGAGGAAGGCACAAGGACACACAGGGAAGGTCTTCAGAGGTTTTTTAAAAAAAAAAAAAAAGTTTTCAATTGGAAGACACATAATTCATCTAAAGCGCAGGGTTGAGAGCAGAGAAATAGCGCTTTGAGAAGATGCAGAATCCATCCGAGGGACATGCAAACAATTTTTAGTCTCCCAAACTCCCCGCACTCATCTTCAGGCACCCAGATCTGTTCTTGGTAAATAAATGAATAAGTGACACGTCGGGAGAGGAACAGTCTTTGAGCAACCTACAAGTCTTTGGTGCGCTAGAAGGATAAACAACACACAGGCTTGAGAGTGTGCGAGAAATCTGAGAGGGATGACATGAGAGTATCACTCACGTAATTTACAGATGTACCTCATTTAAAAAGAAAAAACAAGCCAGATGTTAACTTTGTTTTATTTCTGCAGGGACATGTGTACAAGACAGTTGTTTGAAATGTTAACATTAGCATAAACATCTCAAGACCCAAGCTGTGAGCTGCCTAAATTATTCACAGACAATTTACTTATTTCAGGAGAGCAAATCCATTTTTAATGCAATGTGGTCACTTATGACACTTTATCAATAATTCAGCCCCCCCCACCAATTCTCACTTACAAATGAAGAGGCACACGGCATGCACTGAGCAAATAAGACTCCTGCATGCGCTGTTTTAGCCAAATCTCAACAGGGGGAGCGTGTCACTTGGAATTATCGCGGTGCTAAAATAACACAAAAGGAGACAGAATAAAAGGGAAATCCACGGGGCTGATGGGAAGTTGTCAGGGAGAAGAAAGAAGCAGTTTCTGCTCATGCTAAAAGCCGCTACTTAGAGACTCAGGCCACTTTTGGTACAATGTGAAAGCGTATATATGTGCGCTCCCTGGTGTGTCCTGCTCAGATGAGATGTACAGTAAAGTGATAGAGCCCGGGTTGAGGTGTCAATCCGTCATCAGCCAAGCACATTCACCAGGGAAACTTTAGCAGGGGGGCTCGGTACATTAACTTCTTTCCTTCCCAGTTTTTTTTTTTTTTTTTGTTGGGCGTTCTTTAGTCTCTTTCTGCCTGAATCGCACTCTGGTCTCACTCTGTGGTTTTCTACCCTTGACACTTGTAAACAAATTCAGACAGACCCCTAAGACAGCGAGACAGATTTGACGCCAAACAACTGCTCTGTGAGATACTATAAAAGTTGAATGAATGTAGCGTATCGACTGACAGGGGTCAGGTCATCTCACGAGGAGGTTAAGGGAGTTCTCAAGATTATCGGCTACCACTGTGTATTCATCAAACAATAGCAAAGAAAGAAGTAATTACACTCAAGGGTGGAGGAAAAGCCTCACTTTCATCAGCGGCCAGCTTTATGTAAGCCTGTGTCTCCTGTACATATGGTGCTATGTGAATTGTTGATATTCAGGTCACCCAGGAGCTCTATTTGTTTCTCCTTCACGTTCGGTAGTGGAGTTGGAGGGGGGGAGGGGGTGTTGATTGCAGTGTCAGAGCTGCGCAGTGTCAAAAATCGCCATCCGCTGTGCAGATAGATGGAATAATAAACACGGGAGGACTGAAAAGACAGTCAAATAAATACATGCTAAGAGAGAAAGGGAGGAAGAGGGGACAGACATAACGCTGAATTGGGAAGTTGACTGTAACCACCCGAGCACCTCTTGCACCTTTGGTCTGAGTTTGCCATTTTACACTGGTGACAAACACTGCATCCTGGCAGTGCTCAAAATCAGTCTGTCAAATGACACTTGCTCCTTGACTTTGTGTTAAATAAAAGGTCTCTTTGGGAATGTTTTTTTTTTTTTTTTAAATCATCACAACAATAGAGACCTTTATACAATTATTCACAAAGTTCAGGGCCCAGTGACAAGCAGTCTGGTTAATTGTGCTTGTGCCATTTTATTTGTCTGAATGTGTTATTTGCAGCCCACATGATGCCTGACCCTTCTGGACTGCATAACTTGCACTAAAGAGACTGATCGAGTGTATGGTGCATGTGTGAGAGTATACATGTTTAGACTGGATGGGACACTGGTCTCAAAAACAGAATTTCATATGAGTGTTAATAAGATGCCGTATATATCATAAAAAATACAAGTATAAAATACATATGGACACATCTTGCTAGAACTGGGTTGGTCCCCCTTTTGCTTTCAGAACTGCCTTGATTCTTCATGTCATAGATTCAAAAAGATGCTGGAAATATTCCTCTAAGATGTTGGTCCATGGTGACATGATAGCATCACACAGTTGCTGCAGATTTGTCAGCTGCACATATGTGATGTGACTCTTCCATTCCACTGCATACCAAAGGTGCTCTATTGGACTGAGATCTAAAGGTTGAGGACATTTGAGTACAGTGAACTCATTGTCAAATTGAAAGAACCTATTCGATGGGTACAGTGTGGTCATGAAGGGATGGACATTGGCAGCAACAGTACTCATGTAGCCTGTTGTGTTTCAAGGTCACTTGGTACAAAGTGGCCCAGACTACGTAAGACCATTAAAACACTACCAGCAGGCTGAGTCTTAGATACAAAGCAGGAGGGATCCATAGTTTCAAGTTGTTTACGCCAAATTCTGACGCTATTACCTGAATATGGAAGCAGAAATCAAGACTCATCAGACCAAGCAGTTTTTCCAGTCTTCTATTGTCCAATTTGGGTGAGTCTGTCCAAATTGTAGCCTGAGTTTCCTGTTCTTAGCTGACAGGAATGGCACCTGGTGTGGTCTTCTGTTGCTGTAGCACATCTGCTTCAAGGTTCAACACGGTGTGCATTCAGACAAGCTCTTCTGGATATCTTGGTTGCAACAGGCGGTTATTTGCGTTCCTGCTTGCCTTCCTATCAGCTTGAAAAAGTGTGACCATTTTCCTCTGACCTCTGGCATCAACAAGGCATGTTTACCCAGAGAATTGCAGCTCACTGGATATTTTCTTTTTCAGATCATTCTCTGTAAACCCTAGACATGACTGTATGGGAGAATCCCAGTCGATCAGCAGTGAAATACTCAAGACTAGCCAACCTTGGCACCACCAATAATGCCACATTCAAAATCACTTAAAGCACCTTTCTTTGCCATTTTGATGCTTGGCTTGAACTTGAGCAGGTCATCTTGACCATGTCTACATGCCTAAATGCAGTGAGCTCCTGCAATTTGTGTTAATAAGCAGCTGAACAGGTGTACCTAATGAAGTGGCTGGTGGAAGCGTGTTTATATTAATGATAGCTAATGTTGCACTTAGTTAATTTGGTAGTGAATTTACATTATGAAGCTTTGAGCTGAGCGTTTTTACAGTCACCATATTGGTGTTTTGAAACCACACGTGACGAGCAAGTGGTGGCTCATTGACTAACAGCTTGTGTCTCCCCCTGGTGGACAATAAAAGAGAATGCAGGTTTAAGGCATTTCTGCATTGGCTCCATTTTTCAATCTCAGAAGCCAAATCCATCTTTTATACTGTCTATAGAGTTTGCATGAAAATATAGCACTGAGTCCTTTACAGAGAAATCAGTCTGCAGGCTGGTATCAGCAACCATACGGCCTAATTTATGTGGCAATCTGTTCACAGACTGGCAATTAAAAAAAACTGAATACTTCAAGATGTACATACTTTACATTCTTCAGCACTGAGTCTTTAAAATGAATGTATAGTTTTTTTAAAAGCAGTCACTATATGGTTTATGTCAAAGAAGAGATGTAATTGTACTTGTAGACAGTGTAGAATTAAATATATTCAAACTCCATCTAAAAATCAAATATTACTCTTGACATTTTAGGTCTTAAAACTCAAATCAGGCTTTTCTATAGGGTCTTACTTGTACAGTGGGATGTCTGGCTCCTTGCCCTCTGTCCTTAGTGTCAAACAGCACTGCTGCAGCTGAGACTTTGGGTCATTCCAGTCCTGGTTCAGAATGAACTCCTGCAGCACACAAACCGAACACACGTGACCAAACTCCCTCTTTTCACCCACTCATTTCAAAGAATCAGAAACACAGGAAATCAAAAAATCAGCTGCAGTTACAACTGCTCTCCTCCTCCTCCTCCTCCTCCTCTTCATGCTTTTATTTCATTCCTGCCATCTCTACGCTTTTACCCCCTTTTTGGACTCACTTATTTGCGCTCTCTCTGACTGGCTCTCCATCTATGTCTTCGTGGTGAGTACAAATCACAGGCTACTTAAGACAAAAGCCAATCCCCGGCCAGAAATAAAGAGCGTCTGGGAGTCTCCCAGGTGTGCAGCTCTGATACATTTCTCTTATCCAAGGGGGACTTCTAAAAGCCCTTCCATTAACAGGGAAGCAGCCTTGTCATAAAAAGGCAGACTTTGAATCCAGAACTGTCTGCTCCTATTAATTTTCTACAAAGAGTGCTTCTGCTTCTGTTGCTCGCGCTACCCTACTCTCTAGCTTTATAGCCCCCCCTTCAACCCTCCACCTCTACTGTTCTTGCTTCCGTGCTTTACTTCCCCTTTTTCCTTCTTCCCCGTGTTCCTCTCTCTGGGGGGCATCCACACTCCTTTAGCTCAAGGCAGAGAAATTTGGCTGTAGCTCATAGCCTACCTCTAGTGCAAGCCATTTCAAGTGCGCAGTTGCATTCACACTCATGCAAGCACCTTTACGTGCATAATCACAGAGCGCAGCAACATAAGGAAAGGAGCATTTATGTCCCCGGTTTTGCCTCTTTATTTCCATCTAAATTGGATGAAGCAGCACAGTTTGCAACACTGTGGTTTCCAGAGGGCTATGTAAGGAGACGTGCTGGCTGTTTCACAACTTTTCTCTTGGAAGTGGAAATGAGGTGCTCTCTTGCAGCGACCATGACGCAAAGCTCAGCTCCTCTAGAGCTGGGGATTCTCCCTGGAGAGGCACACCAAGACAGCAATTAGCATGGCATATCAGACCGCTGCTGCAGCTTCACACGGAGAGGTCCACGCTGTGTGGGTACTCATACATGAGCATGTGTACGTATATGGATGCCCATTTAGGTTTGAGTTTGTGTCTTTTTACTGCCACGGCTGTAATAAAGGGAAAATTGAAAGCTTAGGGCTCTTATATCTAAACTTGAGCTCAGGTAGTTAAGGACATAAAGCCTGTCCTTCCTAACGCACAACTTGCCATTGAGGTTTTGACTGAAGCCTCCTCGACTTATTCAGCAACACACCCGCAACGCTCCAGAAGTAGATGCTGTCAGCAGCTTCAAGCACTTCTTGGATCAATAGAAAAGCACGGGCAACTAACATTAACAAGCCAATACATGCATCCCAACACCATTGTGATTCCCATTAAAGATGACTAAAATAGCGACCCAAGCCACCATTGTGAGAGGCATTCAAGAGCCAAGCACCACTTCAGGCCTCACATCAATGCTAGTGCCATTAGGGGCCCGCCATTAGCTCCCCTCCTCATCATCTCCCTAGTCTTTTCTCTCTTAGGTGCTTGGCTCAGCAGCTCATTGATCAGGTGCGAGCAGTGAATAGCTATCAATAGGGACTCACCTTCAGTCGAGGGAAAAAGCAGACATTCATGAAGGTGTGCACGTACTCCAGATCTTTATCAATGTAGAGAGCTGCGATGAAAGCTGCAAAAAGAAAAGAAAGCACTTCTAAAACAGTTGCTGTGTTTAACAATTGGCTCTGTTCCTGTTTCTGTAGTAAATAAAACATTAACAAAGACCAGAAGACAGACCTCAGCGTCGGCCTCCCTCAGCGAGGGACGTGATGTTAATGTTAACAATTGGAAAAGATGGCTCTGTAGCCGCCTGTCCTTTTCTATCAAACAGGAAATTGGAATCGTGAGGGCCACACAGAGTTCACAGAAACATGTCATATATAAGATAAAATTGTATGTCAAGCTGAATAAATAACTGGCAGCCTAACTGCACTGAAAAAATATATGAAATGTAAGCAGAAGGTGCTGGGTGTCATCTTCATCTTATGGCTGTCCCTTTGTTTTCCTCTTCCATTAGATGCCACTGCATTCACTCATCCCTGTGACTAAGACAGTGGGACATGAGAGAGAAATAATAGGTAATATATTTCAGGAGGCCAGTAAGGGCCTGCTATTGCTGCAGGGCACAACTGTTCATATACAGAAGAGCTGCACTCATCTCCGGTGCTGCCCCTCTTCCTCTTCCCAAGTCATCAACTCTGCTCTGCTCTAAACTTTGAGGGATGATTTGAAAGGCAAATGATATGAAGCTCTGTGTTGTTTTGTGATTCATGCATTAAGGTCTGTCTATTGAATGCTGTCCTCAAAAACATTAGTGCTTTTTAGTTTTTTTCTCCACTTAATCTACCAACCTGGAAGGGTTCATTCCCTATTCCCTTTGTACCACAGTTCCTATCCCTGCAAGCTCCCTCTGTTGGCCTAATGGGGACTGCAACGGGTCTCCTCCAATACACATGAGCTCTATTTCCACTCAGCCTCCGCATGCAAATTCCTCTGCTCATGGTCACATGCATAGACTATACCTGGCTACAGTTACCTTGCGCTTTCTTTCTGCTGCAGGCTTGAAACTGAGTAAATGCAAAGTAAAATGTAAGCTTAAAAAAGCCATTATATTATCTCTAGCACCTATGTGCATGAGGAATGGGGGACATTTGTACCTGACAAATAGGCAACAAAATAAAACTCTAGATCTGGACAATAGAGCTGTTATAGCCCAATCAATACTGGGATTTTTAAGGGCCAAAACAGCACAGCATTAGCCCTGGCAGGCCAAAGAGTCAAGCTCAGCCTGGCAGATAAGCTGCATTGAATGTCAGCTAACATAAACTGACGGCTTATCTACTGGCAAATCCCAAATGGGGTGTGCTACTTAAGCAGCTTCAGAGTGCCTGCATTACCTGTGGTCTCGGCAAGCTACTTTGTAACCCACCTCCTCCCCAATTCCTCCAAACTATGCCATTTCTGCCTTAATCAATGTCATGTGCATTGCTACAATGCCTGCTATGTTATTTAAAGGGGTCTTGCTGCTGTTCCATCAAATACCACTTGATGTACTTGAGCCAAGTACATTTCACAAGAGCACTGTGGCTCATTTTGCTACTGTTATAGGTAATGCTGCACAAAATCACGGAATCTAAGAGACAGACAAGCGAAAAATCCAGTGATGTTACATACCCCATGTCTGAAAGGGGCTTATACTGGCAGATGCTACACTATATGGATGAATGGCAATTTGGGTGAGTTTGGTGTGGCAGAACTTGACAGAACCCTGACCTCAACCACATCCAACACTTTTGGCATGATCTAGAAATGAGATTGTGAGCCAGGCCCTCTCGTCAGTGATAAGTGTCTGACCCCACAAAAGCTCTTCTGGATGACTCCAAAATCTTGTAGAAAGCCTTCCCAGAAGAGTGAAAACTGTTATAGATGCATAGCAGGCACCAACTCCATATTAATGTCTAAGCATTTAGAATAGGTGTAAAAAAAAGCCCCAGGAGCTATAATGTTTTAGGGTGCTCAATACTTTTGTCCTTATAATGTATTTTAGTAGGTTCAGACTGGAGGAGCTGGGTTTGCAACCCACTGCCAACCCAGCTCCTCCAGTTCATGCTCTTTCTGAATGAATCCACATCATGTCTGCTCTTTTCTATACTATGGTCACCCCAGCTTTTGGCTTTCCACATATCCATGTGGAGGTCCCAGAACAAAGCCATATCACCAAACATAAGTTGCTGCAGGTAGAATAACAATCCTATTTTGACCAAAGTGATCCTGCCAGAACTGACATTTAAAGATGAAATGATCCTTATAATGTTTAATGCCACATGTTTGCGAAAACTTTTTGCTATTGTGGCCACAGTATGTGTATGTAGAGATTGACATTTAAAAGCTGAAAAATAAATCTGTCAGTGGAATCCAGTGGACAAAAACATTGAATACAACAAAGAGACAATTTCTGAGTGACCTCAAGCATATTATGGCATTCCTCTACAGTAATGTCTTATTACTTACTGGCATATTTGCAATAAGTTACTTTTGTCTGAATTATTGGTCTAGTTGTATTACCTTCTGCCTGTTTCCTTGTTATGATGGGAGCATGTCATAGGAAAGGACTATGGATTTCTAATTCATGTGCCAGAAAAGAGTCTGCAACACAAGCTGATCCCTGACAGGCTTCCCACCCACGAACTCTGTCAGTTGAGTTTGACAGAACACCGGCAGTACCACACTGATGGACTGAACTCGCTTTACTGTGGCAGCCCCCCTGTTTATACCTTAAATAGCTGGTAAAATTAACATAGGTCCTTACCACCCGAGCCACTGTAATAAGGCTAAATTGGACCAATATGACAAAGTCATGAAAAACAGGTGGTCCAACACTAATTATACTGTATTCGTAGTTATTATAATTTATACCAACTAAAATAGATTTGACATTTGACACAGTGGCAGGTGCTGCCTACTCACTGCCACTGCCCTGGGACACACTATTTTTACTTCTTTGTTTTTATTTCAATTTTTCCATGGCGCTAATAATTACAAAGACTCGAACTCCCACAAAAGCACAAATCCACAACTTTTGAAGCACATGTACTGGGAAGTTTTTTAAGCTGTAGTTATGAGACCTGCTACCAGATGTGGCATCACTATCCCACTCACAGTCACTACAGCACACTACATGGGGCGGTTTGATCCCTGGCTTCTCCAGTCTACATGCCGAAGCGTCCTTGGGCAAGGCGCTGAACCCCAAACTGCTCCTGATGTATCCATGGGAATGTGAATGTGTGCATGATAGTTAAACACCTTTAAAAGGCATAGAATAAAGCGCTGTATGAATGAATAGGTGAATGAGGGATGTAATAAAAAGCGATCTGAGTGCTCAGTTAGAGTAGATAAGCACTATATAAGTACCAGTCCATTAATACAGCACAGTTTCAAGTTGCAAATCTTGGCGGTGGTCTGTACAAGATATTTTGGCCTCGCTTTTTCAGCTAACTGACCGCTGTCATAAATAATATCCTGAAGTCTCTCAGTCTATCAAAGGAAGAGTTAAAATAAAAACAAGACAATGAGCAGATTGTTTTCTCCTTAGCTGCCAAATGTGACTTCTAAACCCACAACCTTAAGCCCCTTTTAGACATGCACTCCTCTCTCTTTATCTGACTGCATCTGAATGTCTCGGCTTCATGTCTAAATGCACGCCCTTCTCACTGTGCTGGAGCTTGCAACATTTACGTGCAACACACAAGCCTGAATGCACGCTCTCAACTTAATGGATCCACTTGTGCCTTTTTTTTTTTCTGCTCAGCTTCCTGAAAGTTACGATTGTTTTGGAAAATATCCTAAATAGCATGAGGGGGAAAAAAAAAATCAGCCATGAGACAGCTGCTCTCAGGCTCTGTCTCGTGGTCTTGTGCTGCCCACACTAATCTTGCAGATAATGATGAAAAGGATATTTTTTCTGCACTTAAAATAAAAATCTGAACATCATTTTTGTAAGCATTTCAGGACTAAAACTGTTGCATGCCACTTGAAAAACTGTCAAATCTCAGTCATAGTAAATAATATCTGTAATACCCTTATACTTACATTACTATGTTACAGAAAAATGTAGTAACATGTAGTAACAACATTACAGTTACTATTATGTTGTTACTTGTGTTACATCACTTTTTTAAATTATCTGCACAATGGGCTAAGGGGAAACAAGAATCTCATCCAGCTCCCGATCCCTGACAATTTACAGGTTATTGTGATGTACAGAAAGTGATAAGCTTTCTTATTGTTGGTTGACTCTATTGTACAAACTAATGATAACTGAAATCCACTCAGAAGTCAGGGAGGCTCTCAAATAGTCATGTCCAGGACACCAGCCTTAGTTCTTGACTGGCCCAAACTGAGATTACAAAATAATTATGCCATATTTTAAACCTACTGACTGCATCTATACATGTGCCATGTATAGATGGCACATGTACTTTAGGCTGCTCCCTTGTATTCTCCCCAAGGGGTCGCCACAGTGAATTAATTCACATTGGTAACTTGGCAGAGTGTTTACGGCGGATGCCCTTCATGACGCAACCCTCCATGGCGAGAGAGGCTTGTGTCCCCACCTGGAAACAATCTAAATACAACCTACAAATAACCAAACACAAACTTATTGATACTGATATTCTTCTGTCATCTGAAGAACTGAAAATTCAGTGAATTATAATAAAATCTCAGATGAAAGCTTGAAGATATTCTGTTTTTTTGACCTGGTGCCACCATAGCTGCCATAGAGATTTGCAACTTTACCATAATAACTCATTGGCTCCCTGTGACTTTGACCAAAAAGAAAATATGAACATGAATAGGCAAATGAACAAGATTTGCTTTTGCGGCCAAGGCTGCTGGCTCACAGGTGTGCTTGATTCATTTGTACAAACACAGGGAGGACTGAAAGCGACCAGAATAGCTTTACTCTGTTTCAAAGTGCACCTATGTACATACTAGTAGAATTTTTTAAACTATTTTCATTATTTCAGTTCTAACTTCTTAAATGAAACAAAAACATGATACCAATGTGATGAAAATGGAACGTCTATGTAAGGGTTGCCCAATACATCCATCGCAAAGGTAGTGTTGGTAGATCGCATGGCATTAAAAAGAACAGACATCAGCCTAGCATCCATCCTCACTATTACAATTGTCACTTGATTGGCAGCCAGTCTGACATTTGATCTTTTCTGACACATGACCGTTTCGCACCAGCTGCTGCGAATCTCTAGCAAGCTACCATGTTGCCTAGTTAGCCTCCAATTTGTTTCTACTAAACTTAAAGTGTATAAAATGAGTGAGGGAGCTGGACCAAGTAAGAAGCCAAACACCTAGCACTTCCATACAGAACGGTAGGAGGACTTTTTTTTCTCCAGAATGTCATATTTGAAGTGTGTTTGCCTCATTTGCCAGTCTACCATCGCTATTCCAAAGAAGGGAAATGTGAAGTGGCATTTTTGAACTTTTCATAGTTTTTCAAGCATGCTTGAGACTGGCTATCAGCAGCTATTGTACGGACTATGCATCTCTGGCTGATTCCATTCAGTGCAAGTCGTCAGAGTAAGGTAATGACAAAAATGTACAGAGTTGTATTGTGCAATATGGGTTCATGCAGTTATGCAAGGTACACCTATATATATTGTAAATATAAAGAATACTCAATATATTTAGAAATAAATACATGTTTTGAGTTTTTTTAGTAGGTAGATCATTTTGACTCGGTCATTTAATAAATAGCTCACAAGCTAAAAAAGTGTGGGCACCCCTGGTCTAAGTACTAAATGTTCATAAATAGCCCACTGCAGAGCAGTCACATGTAGTTAAAGATTTTAATTTAAACCTATTAGTTATGTTGATAGACTAATTTATACTTAATAGGGTGTGTCACCTTCATTATGAGGCCCAAATATATTTTGCAGTTCCATACTGATTTCTGGGTGATAATAGGTGTTCAAAATGGCTCTTTCGACTGTCAAGGCTGCCAACCTTTGCTCTAGGAGTAGCAGCAATTCTTGTGAAAAAGGAAAAGTGCCAATAAAATGACGAATGTGACCTTAACCTTAAGCACAATTCTGGTGAAGACTCATTAGGTGATCATTTTGTGCAAGTTCATTAAAATTTTGACCAATACTCTAGGAGGAGCAGTGATTTGATGGTTGGAATGGACACCTCACCATGTCATTAACTCATTAATCCTAAGCCAGAGGAGCTAAAAAATAATTGAATGTGCCTTTTTTCCTGCGCTTGTGCTAAAATCAGCTGACTTCAGTTCGAGTGCAGGGAGGAGGAAAACGGTAGAGCAGTCTTCAACTTTTAAGTGGACATTTGAACGTTATTGTTTTCGATGCATCAACGAACAAGAAGATAAAGGTAACAGTGCAAACTGAGGCCAGGACAGAAACAACTCTGCTATACTGCTAACAGGACATTAGCCCTTTGCGAGCATCTGTATTGACGGCATGCTAACAGAAACCCAGAGTGATGATAAAGTAGTGTGTGGTCGCCCCAGCCAAGCAGCTGCAGAGTCATAACTTCAGCAGGTAAAAAAAGCTGTGATGAGCAGTCAGGCTTGTAGCTTTGTAGCCTCCATCTCTACCCGTACCTGTTCTGCAGGAGAATCACTGAAGTGCTCCTGCTGTCAGCTTATGTTCATAATAAACACTAAAAGAAAGCGCCCGTGTGCGTCCTCATTAGAACAGAGATTGTTGTCAGTCTCAGGTTTATATTGTTAACTGAATTATATGACAGTATGTTTTAGGAAAAGTTATGGAGTGATGCAAAAGTAACGTAATCAGTAGTGTAACAAATTACTTTGCCCATGGAGCAGTTAAGTCATAGCATGCACAACTTTTCAACAGTAACTAGTAATATGTTATGTTACTTTTTGCCTCTTAACACTGAGTATACTACAGCTTGTTGAGTGTATTTCTGAACGAAACTGTGAGTTATATCTAAGAGACAGAAATCTGTCACTTGTAACAGACTGAAGAATCCAAAGGTATGAAGTGTCTGAAAAGGACTTGGTGGTGTTATTTAACCTGCTTCAGCCTATCTACAGCAGCTGCAGCACCCTCTCCAAGCCACTTTGCAACCCCCCCTCCATCCCAGTCATGTCTCCTGGATACTCTGCTTCTGCTCAGCCTACCTTTTAGATTTCCCTGTATGCACATGGAAGGTCGTACACCCGTACAGTGAACTCCAGTGCTCCTGATGAATCTAGCGATGCCACCCCAGGTCTGACAACGGATTTTTATTAGTGGTGCTATTTAACCTGCTTCAGACTGCCTACATCTACTCCAGCCTCTAAAAGCCACTTTGGAACCCATCTCAAGCCCAGTCATGTCTCTTGCCATTGACGCCCACTATGTTCTATAAAGGGTTGTGCTGCTGCTCAGCCCACCTTTTGACCTTGCACATGGAGGTCCTATACCAGATAAATCCATCGATATTACATACCCTATGTTTGAAAGGGGCTTTATCATATCATACTTGGCATTCTTTGGAAGTCTTACACTGTTAATAAAAACTCTATTAAGGTGGTAGAATGCCACAAGCCAATTAATAGCCTATTAATCAAGAGAGATTCTTGCAGCTGTAGCTGGTAGATTAAAAAAAAGTTTAAAATAAAGACTACAGCAGCACACAGGGACAATTTTCACCCTCTTAGGCAGAGAAGTGACTCTGTTTGACATCCACCACAAAGGGAACAAATAACTCAATATTAAACCATGCTGCCATCTTAAACTGCACATTCTGAAGAGACAAAAAAGAAAAGGGTTGGGGGTCTATAAAAGGCCGTAAAGATGTTTTTTCAAGTCACTTTAGATTTGTGGAGATGAATCAAAAAGCTGTGAACATACACTCCAATAAGTCGGCGAGAGTCTTGGTCCGCAGTGCGACTGGGCGCTTCGTTTTGTCGTTTGTGATGGCGAACTCCTGCATCCCCAGCTCCTCTGCCACTTTGGCCTGGGTGCGGTTGTTTACCAGCGAGCTACGGAGGAGCTGTGGACGAACAAACAGAGGATCACATTTTAAATGTAAGCCCGTCAGAACGTTAGACGCATCAGAGAAAGATGCACATGATGACAGAGGTACACAGAAACATAAAAATGTAAGGGAAATATGAAATAATTCATCAAAGACAGACATGGTTATGCTGAGTAAATGTTTCAGGGCGATTGCACATTGGTCTGTTAAATATTGCATTGTGACTTGGAGCTGGGCGTCCTTACAACATGTTAGACTGGTTGAAGTACATTTAAGTCCCTAAAAGGAAAAACAAAAACATTTTAAATATAGCTACAAGACGTGGAAAAGAGCAAATGGAATGCAATATGACTGAATGTGTCCTGCTGTGATATGCCCCCCTTAACAGTACACACGCAATCACAACTGGAGCCACAGAAACACACACTAGTTGAATTGAAATCCATTTCAGATGTGTCCCATCTTGACTCTTGGGCATTGCTGGGGCTTTCAGTCTCTAAAGCAAAGCTCACTAGAAGCTTTTATAAAAATTACGTCATGAAATATCCATAAAAAAATATATCTAACTGCAGTGTTTCTTATTCAGTTTTTTAGACCAGTTCAATCCCTGCAGCCTCCAGCAGTCAGTACTCTGAAGAGAAGTGCTGACGCTCAAATAAAAAGACGGAGCTGTAATGCTGCTTGACGCCGTCAGAAAATGGACTCGTGTGTTCAAAGTGTGATCATTTGCTTTGTACCTGTGTTACAAGCCATGTGAGTTTGAACACACACGCGACTTTATTTTTCAGACTCTTGACAGCTTCTGCAAAA
>VUQH01033099.1:0-12778 GCA_015106775.1 Etroplus canarensis | reverse complement strand
GTGAAGTGGAGAGGAGGTGGCTGTGGAGGTCTGGGTGAGTGTCCACACAATGGAGAGGATCCAAAGCCGAAAGCTTGCGAAGGCGAGAGAGAGAGCTGGCAGGCGAGTGGAACCGGTGCAGCGCGCGGTGTGGATGTGCGGCAAGGTGCAGACTGACAAGGTTGAGTTGTGTAGATGGTGACCGGAGATTCTGTGAATACGGAGGTAAACAGGTGAGCGCAGGCGAGAACAAGAAAGCATAAACCTGACGTGGAGCCGTACACTGACTGGGATCAGCAGACAATCTGGCGAGGGTCTGTGGGTGCGCTGGGCATAAAATCAGGCAGCTCCAAATTGCCGGCAGGTGTGACGAGAGAGGCAGATGAGGCGGCTCCGCCCTAGGGTGGGGACGGAGGCAGTGGAAAAACCCCAAGCACTCACCCGGACCATGACACCTGCTCAGCTGCTTGTAAAAACAATTATCTTATCAGCCATTCACATGGCAGAAATTAAGTGCATTTAAGCATGTAGATAGACATGGCTGAGATGACGTGGTAAAATTCAGAAAGATCATCAAGATGGGGAAAAAAGGTGATTCAAGTGACTTTGAACTTAGCATGGCTGTTGGTGCCTGATGGGCTGATGTGAGTATTTCAGAAGCTGCTGATCTACTGGGATTTTCCTGTACAACCATTTCTAGGGTTTACAGACAATGCTCTGAAAAAGAGAAAATATCCAGTGAGTGGCAGTTCTCTGGGTGAAAATGCATTGTTGATGCCAGAGGTCAGAGCAGAAAGACCAGACTGCTTCAAGCTGATAGAAAGGCAACAGTAACTCAAATAGCTACACATTACAACTGAGGTATGAAGAAGAGCATCTCTGAACACACAGCGAATCTACAGCAGCAGAAGACCACACTAGTTGCTGCTCCTGTCAGCTAAGAATGGGAAACTGAGGCTACAATACAGATGGGCTTGCCAAAATTGGACAAGGGAAGATTGGAAGAATATTGTCTGGTCAGATATGTCTCGATTTCTGCTGTGACATGTGGATGGCAGGGTCAGAATATGGTGTAGACAAAATAAAAGCATGCACGAAGTGAGGTGAACCTAATGAAGTGCCCTTGAGTATAGTATATCTAAGCAGTGGAAGTAGGTGGAAACTATTGTCAGCTGAGCATTTGTGCCTGTTTATCTTTAACTTTCTTAAAGTGGAAACTAGACAGTGACCGCAGGAGCCTGTACCTGTGCTGCTGCTCAACATTACCTGTATTTTCCAGCATAGAGTTTTGTGACAATTGTCAGAATCCACCTTTCAGCCTTGGTCTTACATCATTTGACAATATATATCAAACTGCACGGTAAGATATCTTTCTGGTGTTTAGAGGCATTGCAGAGGAATCTCCTCCTGGGTGATCAACCCTGCAACATCTCCTAAGGAAACTGTTGAGAGGAGACTCTTGAGCTGTGTCTGAACTTGTCTTCAGGAGTACCTTGAGATGATTAGAAGGTAAGAGGGTCCTTAAAAATCAGGTGATTAAAAACTGGGAATTACTTAGTAGAAATGACAATTTCCTTAAATGGTGCTCTATCACCTATTCAAAACAAATTGCTCCACTTCTAATTTCTTCTCCTTTAGCAAATTTTCTTCTGAAGCCTGTGGGAGACTCGCTGACAGAGGTCAGAGCTGTTCTGAAGAATGTGACTACAAAGAGAAGCGTTCTCATGGTGACAGAATGGGAGCAATGCCCACTAGTAACTCGCCTTATGTCGTCTGCAAAATCAACGTGGAGAGACAGAGAAGTAGATGCAGAGAGGAGAAAATAGTAGAAGGGATGATAGAAGAGGAGAAAAGAGGGAGGGGTGAAGAAATTTGGATGAAGAGGGAAGAGTGGATAAGGTCCGGTGAACAGCTAATAGGATCCAGAGGGGAGAGGTGTCTTAACAATCATTTTTTGTTTGCTGTTACCACTTGTCACTCGTTGTTTTTCTGCTAGTTGCCATAGAAACCAACCCCAGCTACACCCCAGTGAGGGATGTTGCTTGGCTATGAAGTTTATAGATGATCTTTTTTTTTTACTGCTTTTAAGCCCTAGGCTTTTGTTGGAAATTTTCACCTGAAAAAGCATCCCTATATGACAACTACAAAACTTTGGAGTCAAAATGAACAACCCTAGGAGAATTATTGAATTACAGTAAATGAAGCATACCATTATTTTGGGCAGGCCAGGAAGGCAGTCTTAGCAATAGTAAAAGCAGATCAGCTGATCTCAATACCAGACCACATTTGCAACTGGATATGTACCTTTCTACACATCCAATTGGCAAATTGGATGCCACTGTAAGAGGATGCCGCCGCTGCAGCAAGTCAATTCGTGAAATTTCTTCCCTCCTACATGTTTCACTAGTAGCTGTAAGTGGCTATTATTATTTCTAAGTTGAATTGTTTAGGAACCACATCAACTCAGCAAAAAAGTAGCTGACCTCACAAATGCCCATTGGCCATTTTTCTGGTTGAATGGGAAAAAATTCCCACAGGCACACTCTAAAACCTTGTAGAAAGCTTTTCCAGACGAGTGGAAGCTGCCGTAGTTGCAAAGTGGGGAAGCATATGAATGCCTGTGGATTTAGAATGGGATGTCATAAACGCTCCTGTTCGGTATAATGTGTAGATTTCATATATGGGTGCTCTATTTAGCCTTCAAGTCACCTCTAATTATGTTGTAACACTGTTACAACATAGCTGTAACAGTAATCTTAACAATATCTCCACAAATATAGCTTTGACCAGTACAGGAGCCATCAGGGAGGAAGAATTCTATTCAGGGATGCATAGGAACAAATGATGATCACTGTATAGTGTGTTATGAAATTTTACTCAATATTCTTTCTCTTCCAGTAGGGCATGATTAAAAATTAAATAAAACTGACAGGAAGAAATCAGGAACAGACCGTGAGACCATGGAGTTGACCCTTTATATAAATTTTGCTGTAAAGTGCTTTTCTTTCTAAAAATGGCTTTGTGTCCTACTGAGGTTATGAAAAGAACATTCTGTGTTTGTATTTGTTTGTCCGGAGGTAATGTGTTTCCAACTGTTTATGACTCAGTGTGTTTGTGAGCTTCTGAGAGTGTGTGCCCCTGCTGTCAGCCAGGAAGGCTTTCCCAATTTTCAGTAATTGGGTTCAATGTCTCGCTCTTCTGATTCCTGATTGTGGTTCTATTTTGTTTCACTTCAAAGGAACACTGGCACTGTATTCTGATTATGTAAATGATGTGTTTTTATATGGTACTATTTTGTTGTTCTTTCACTAATGCATCACACACATGTAAAAAACTGTTTTTTTGCAGTGTGCTTTTGGAAGTCACTATAATAAATCAATGGGGAAAAAATATGTACAAATTTAACTGGCATCTGAACAGTTTTGCTTGTGTGTTGATTTTATTAGAGGCAGTATGCAGTATATCATTATTAACACATATTTCCAGCTTTTTAGCTTGTCCACTTGAAAGACTGATGAGTTAATGTCATGGGTAGGTATCCGTCATCTCTTTGTCTATCTGTCCACAATTCACAAGAATCACAACTCTTTTGAGAGTATTGGTCAGATTTTAGTAAAACTGGCTCAGAGTGATCATCTAGGACTAGGTAATTGGTCTAGGACTAGGCTAATGATCCCCTAGCCCTAAGTGATCATTGGTCTCAGTCACACAGGCTTAGAATCTGATCAAGAACTTCTTGGTAACCCAAAATCCTTTTGACCTTAGCAGCTGCTAAACAACTGAAATTCCAATTTTCCTTTGTTAGGTGGTTGATGACTGGTTGCGCAACCATTTGCTTAATGATCCTAGATCATTTACTGACCACTCATCAGATATTTACCATAGACATGTTGTGGAATCCTCCCCAGAGAAAATTTCCTGAACATAGAAGAAAAACACAAATCAGTGTTTTGCAACATATTAATTTTGCACAGGAAAAAGTTATAGTAATGTAGTAACTTCTACATACTCTCTCTCTCTATATATATATATACTATTTGAATAGGCTGCTATGTAATTATAAAAAACAGTTGCAATGATTAAAGAAACTGTGCATCAATAGAAATGATTAAAACATAACTTTTGATTATTCACCATTCTCTCCCAGTTTGCACATGAACCACTCTGCGAGGAAGGCGTTCTGTTTAGAGAAGAGCGTTGCCTCTGGCTCCACCTAGCTCTTTACCCTGGATCGTTGTGAAACCACTGGCTCTTCTGTCTCTGACTCCTCGGTCACAACTTTGTGGCCAACACCTATGGACAGGCTGGTGGAGATGCTTAGCCCCAAGTTTGTCTTTGGTGCACAGCCATTTGTTGGTGAGTGTTTCCAGACAAGTTCCCTGCAAACTACAGGCAGCTTTTGCAATCTGCCAGTGGCTAACACAGTTGCAAGAAGGTTTTTAGTGCAGCACCGAATACCGCCCAGACCGATTTCACCTAGTGACAGCCTGCAACTGCTTTTCAACCTGTTGGGGAATACAGGTCTATAACAGGGCAATACCCTGGTTCGCCACTATGAGCCACTTTGCTTCCTGTTTTTACAAGTGGAACAGTTAGAGGTCAGTTCGTAGTGCCCCTATCCTGCTGGCAGATTTTTGATAGTTCTCTTCTTTTAGCTGGTAGACCTCCTTCTAATAGCTTGAACTATCACTTTGCCATTCATGCTGCATATCAATTGTATGCTGTTAGATGGTAACGGTCGTGTTCTTATTGGTCATGACCATAGAGGGGGTTGGTCCTCTAGGGAAGGCATGGTTGGGGCCTTCCTATGAGCATTATGTTAATATGGTCAATGCTATGACATGCTGATGCTTTCACATGCATTTTCATGCTTTTTATGGCCACGGTGACTACTGACCATTTAGTCATAACACTCCTGAACCCAGACACATTCATTTGGTGATGAACAAGATTATTTTGTCTTGAATATGACTGTTTGCTGTCCTTGACTTGACTTCTTAGTGGATTTAAATTCTCATTAATTTGTGCAATACAGCCAACCAAGAAAACTCAAGAAAGCTTCCGACTTTCTTTCTGTGAACACTATGGTGATCTGGGAATTATGATGACTCATGAACATGATGAGCTACTACTGTTGATGTTCTAGTTAAAGGCTAGTTATTGTTCAGAGTCACTAAAAAACACCCTCAACACGCATTCATACCCAAAGAATATCAATGCGATAGTTTTGTTTGTGTGATTATTGTTATTTATTTTTTAATGTTTGTATGCAGGTCTATCTGCATGTAGAAACATAGATGTATTAAGGACTTGATTTCTCCGTTGCCTAACAACACCTCTGAGCTCAGGCTGAGATGTGTTGTAATAAAGCAATCAGTAGAAGCGTAGAGCAAATCTTTCCTCTGGGTTTGATGGACAGTTGCTAAGGTTGGGCTCCTTGGTGATCTGTCAGCCAGCAGGTTAATGGTGATGCTGAGAGAGGCATACAGTAAAAGTGACAGCAAACTGGAGAGCCAGACAGAGGAATCAACCCACAATTACCTGAATGTTTGCTCAGAAAGAGCAGATCAAAACCCTGGAGAGATAGGGAGGGTGAGGAGAAAATGTGAGAAACACTTGCTTTGAAAAGAAGGACAGGAGCTGTGGATTTTCCTTTTGTTCTCTCCTATTTCTTCATTTTATTGGGTTTTATGAGCCCACATCACTTTGCCTTATTTTTTGCTCACACGGCCAAAACTCTAATTTCTGCGTTTGCGTGATCTCATAATTGTTGAAATGATAAAAATTCAGACAGAAGGGCTGGGACTCAGGCTTCTGTAGCTTTGTGGATTTCTTTTAGCTCACCGTAATTAGTAAAAAATAAAGCCCAAGGTCTGTCATAGACATAAGAGTCTGAGTGGGTGGCACTAAAATTGTCAACATCTGTATATAATTTCTCAAGAGAAATTTTATATAACACTGCCAGCATACCAGTATTATTGGGTTAACAAAGATGTATACCAAAGAAGATAATGTGAGGACCTGACTGAAAAATAAAAGCAATTCACAACAGCAACAGCAAGTTCACCAATTGTGTTCATAGATCTCTGAGGGAAGTACAGCTCTTGTGCTTCACACCACTCAAGGCAATCTCAACCAACACTCTCGGTATTTGCTGTGTGTGGTTTTTGTAACCTAACCTACAGTAGCATCCACTAGGCCATTGGTCAAGGACAGACATACACAAGGTTGGGAGGGTCCATGCTGTACTCAAAGAAAGTCAGAAAACTCACTTTTTGAATGGTGAATGTTATTTTATGCCCAACACTGTGAATGGCCTTCATTATATATGCTTTTATCATGAACTCCCACCTCCTCTAAATTTTAACACATACTTGCATTTATTCACAACTCTTATGAAGGCTTGATTTCTGACTTGATTCAAGATGAGTTCTGAAAGAGCATAACCTCTGGCCTCCACAAATGCATGACTATATTATGGCAAACCCCTTTAGCTTTAGTTTAATCCCTGTGCACTTTGCATTAAACACACACACACACACACACACACACACACACACACACACACACACACACACATATATGTAAAATCATGAACATATGCTATTGATTTCCACCTACTCCTACACTGATTTTAAGCCTGCAGACATACTTGTTATCTTAATGAATTCAGTGTGTGCTCCTGAAAAAAATAGCTATTGCATGAGTTATGCATTGAGGATCTATTGTTGTTCAGTTTATGTCCTTTTTTGACCATTGAAAAAAAAGTTATCAAAATCTGTTTTTGACTTCTTGGCTCAGGTATGTTTTGGCAGAGGCAAACAATTCCCCTGGTTTATCAGCTGCCTCGCATATACAGTGCTTTGATGTTGACTCATTCCTTTTTCTGTTTCATTTCTACTGGCATGTTTGTGTGAGCAAACACCACAACCCCTGAACAAACCAGGTCTGTTATCTGTTGCCACATTCTACCTTTGTTGTCACTCCATGGGTGGATGGCAGAAAAATGTCTGTGATTTGATTTTGTATTTAGCAACAGACCATATTTTTGTTATTGTCATTCGTCCAGGTTTCTTGTTTTTTGGTAGCATTTATGTATAGCTGTGTGTACATTACTATATCAGACTTTACTTTTACATTTTACACGCGATCCACCTCCGCAGTACTTCCTTCACAATAAGGAGTAACAAAAATAGTAAGGATTTAAGTATTGTTTGGAGTATATCTTACCCAACCTACATACAAAGATGCATCAAGAGAAGAAATTAGCCAAATAACTAATGCACCAAACCAACTTTTTCAATTTCCCGTCCGATATTGATACCTTGACTTTGTGCATCTGCTGATACTGAGTACTGATCCAGTGCTAAATTAATAAGCTGCGTATCTCACTGTGAGGAAGAGATCGGGACTGATTCTGTTATACACTGCTCAAAAAATTAAAGCAACACTTTGAGAACACATCAGATCTCAATTGGAAAAAAAATCGCACTGGATATCTATACTGATGTGGACTGGGTAATGTGTTAGGAATGAAAGAATGCCACATTGTTGATGTAAATGAAAATTATCAACCTACACTCGTCCTGTTCCTCCTTGCACAAAGGAGCAGATACCAGTCCTGCTGATGGGTTAAGAACCTTCTACGGCTCTGTTCAGCTCTCCTAGAGTAACTGCTTGTGTCCTAGAATCTCCTCCATACCTTTGAAAATGTGCTGGGAGACACAGCAAACCTTCTGGCAATGGCACGTGTTGATGTGCCATCCTGGAGGTGTTGGAAAACTTGTGCAACCTCTCTAAATCCAGATATTGCCTTGTGCCTAGCAGTAGTGACACTGACACTAGCCAAATGCAAAACTAGGGAAAAAACAGTCAGAAAAAATAAGGAGGGAAAAAATCTCAGTGCCCTCCACTTGTAAAACCATTCCTGTTTCAGAGGGTCATCTCATTGTTGCCCCTCTCATGCGCCTGTTGTTGATTTTATTAACACCGAAGCAGCTGAAACTGATAAACAACCCCCTCTGCTACTTAACTGACTAGATCAATATTCCAGAAGTTTGACTAACTTAGCTATACTCTGAATAAAAATTTTTCCTTTATTTTTTTTGTATACGTGAGGGAGCATCAGGCTTAGCTTAAACATTACTTTACTAAGTTTGTAATATAAAATGTGACAAATACTGTCCATTCAAGGCTATAAATTTATAGATTAGTATCTATTAGTGAAATTGGTATTGTATGAGGAAGTCAGTATTTGCAGAGAAATATGTGAGGGTGGTGCAGACATAAGGACAGTGAGACAGTAGTTAGGTGTGCCATAGGAGTGACAGGTGGGTTAAGGTGGGGGTGGGATTACATCAGGGATCGACTCTGCGCCTCTTCTTGCTTTTAATGGTGATGGACAGGTTGACATATGAGGTCAGGCAGTAGTCTCCATGGACTATGATGTTTGCAGATGTCATTGTGATCTGTAGTGAGAGTAGGGAGCAGGTGAAAGAGAGCCTGAACAGATGGAGGTATGCACTGGAGAGACGAGGAATGAAAGTCAGTAGAAACAAGACCTAATATGTGTGTGAATGAGAGGGAGGCAGATGCAATGATGAAAATGCATGGAGCAGAGGAAGTGAAGGTGGATGAGTTTAAATACCTAGGATCAGCCATCTAAAGCAATGGACTTTGCAAAAGTGAGATGAACAAGAGAGTATAGGCAGGGCAGAGTGGGGGGAGACGAGTGTCAGGGACGATTTGTGACAGAAGGATCGCAACAAAAGAGGGTACTGAGACCTGCTAGGATGTATGGTTTGGAGATGTTGGCACTGACAAAAAGACAGGAGGCGGAGCTGGAGGTGGCACAACTGAAGATGTTGAGATTTCCGCTGGGAGTGACAATGACTGGATTAGAAATTAGTACATCAGAGGGACAGCTCAGGTTGAGAAGTTTGGAGACAAAGTCAGAGAGGCAAGTTTGAGCTGGTCTGGATGTGGAGAGGAGGGATAGTGGATATATATTAGACACATGATGTTGAGGATGGAGCTGCCAGGAAAAGAGGGAGGACACTAAGAGGGATAGGGTAAGATGGAGGCAGATGATCCGGTGTGGTGACCCCTAACGGGAGCAGCCGAAAAAAGATTCTACTAGTGAAATAATAGCTAAACAACTCAAGATACATAAATACAATGAAAAATTAGAAAATGCATTTTTGTTACTCACCTAAGTTGGTCATTAGGGTGCTGCATATACCGATGTTTCTCCTCACACACACACACACACATACACACACCTACACTGCATGTGGAGCTGATCAGTGACAGCTGAAGTGAAAAAAATATTAAATGAGTTATTGACAGCAAATGTAATATCAGCTTCTCAACAACTGTTACACTAAACCAGCACTGTTCAGCTACTGACTGTTTCTCTAACTGAACATAATGCAAGTGAGAGAGAGCGAGAGAGAAACACATCTCAGCTTTTCATCCCTGTTATCTCATTGTGACCAAAAGTTGTAGTGAAATGTAAAAAAAAAATGCAAACACAAAAAGAAAATGTGTTTGTTACAAGCATAAAATGCCTCCAAACTGCTGCTGCGGCTTTGCTATTTGCTTCCTCCATGCTATGTTAACTTTCCAGCTATCTGCTGCTGTCACATAGCAAAGTAAACTCAGAGCAACCGAAAAGATCCACATGCTGTCCCTGTATCCAATCAAGCTTTTTTGTTTAGGATCAGACCAATATCTGATCCAAATATCAGGTTGGTGGATCCCAAGTAAAAGGTGTAAATGGAGGACTATATGCAAGAATAGTTATGCGTTGGACAAGAGGGAAAAAATAGAGGTGATTTTCAAAGATGTAAGAGTTAGACAGAGCTCTGCTGTGAATTTAATTTCCCTTTACTGCACACTTAAGGTCAAGGTAATAAGATTAGTCGGCCTTGAGGAGACTGAATAATGAGCATACCATTTGTTTTGCATGTGAATATTAAAAATCTTATTATTTGGGTCTGTAACATTGGACTGAACATAATTGGCCAGACTAGTGATGACCACTGGCAGGGAGATGTTAATAGAGCTTGCAATTACGGTATAAAATCACAAATATGTTGCTTACATGTATGAGATCAGTCTCTATGCCTGTTAAAGCGCTAAAGCAACACTTGATTAATATTTTTTTGTCTGCTAAAAAACAATCCTTTTATGCTGTAGTAAGATGAACAAATGCATCTGAATGAAAATGACTGCCAATCACAATTTTCAGTCCAGTAGCTGTGAGCTGGCACTGCTGGTGTGAATCAGTGGAATAAAACAGGTGATGGATCTGTTTGTGTAGGCAGCATTGACAGAAGCAGGCTTTGCAAGATGGCTCCTCCTCCACATCACACCTTTGCTGCACGTAGCTGACACTGTGCCTCCTTCTTCTGCTACTATTGCTCTTTTACCTTCTAATCATCTTCTCTTCAGGAGAGGTGAAAAAGACCGACTCCATGCACACACACACACGCGCATAAGCAGAATGTGTGTGCCTCAGGATTCATACAATCAAACAATGGCATACAAAAATCCACCAATTCTCATATACTGCACCCTGCCAGGCTCCTCAGGCTGTGCAGCTTGTGTGACAGTCTGTTCCTAATGTATGGGAAATGCCAAGTGCATACATTATACAGCTCAGCCTGTCAGTGTAAAAGCCTTTAGTCGCCTGAGGTCACAGCTGCACACATGGACCTTTACCAGACAAACTCATCTGTCAGTAGGGGATGATGCCAATGGCAAGTGGACTTGGGAGAACGTTTGAGCAGCAGCTGGAATTTAATACCCATTTCTGAAGTTATGAGGAGGCTGTTAAATGTGTTACAAAGTGTTTGTCAATAATCCAACATCACACCATGGGGCAGGCTAATTGCTTGTCTAAAACTCCACTTGACAGAGAGAAGAGCTTTACATTTGTGCAATTGGATTCACATCATAGACTGATCTGAGACTGATGTAAGCCAAGCAAAAATAGGGCTCCCCTGGTGTTGCCCAGGTTTACTGAAATGCATGGCTGTACTACACTCAGTAAAGGCACCTCACTGAAATACTGTATTATCTAGCTCCTCAGCATTCCTTAAACTCTCATCATCAGAGCATCTCTGTAGTATACTCTTATCTTCATTTCTGCCATTAGCCTTGGTCAGATATTTCTTCTTACCACCTGCTACCCAGGCATTGTAAACACACCTACCCACACACTCGCATATATGCATGCATGTACACATGCCAGCGAAGCTGTGAAAGGTCGGCCGAATGCCAATTTCAATTCGGTGGCTCTCTGGTCCCTCTCATGGTTTCCCCTACTGCTGTGCTCATCAATTATAAACAACTTTCACATTGAGTGTGTGTGTGTGTGTGTGTGTGTGTGAGTGTGTGTACAAATGCAGGTGCACTTGCGTGGAGATGCAGTTTTGTTAGAAACAAAACAACACTTTGTATTATAGCTTCAGGACAACTAGGTGGGCGACACTGAGACTCAGTGGCAGTGTGGGTTTGAGGCTTTCTCATTAATATGCTCTGTGGTGTTTAGGTGCTGCGTGCATCTGTATCTAATTGCCTTTCAGTTGACCCACCTGCCTTTTCCTTATGAAACCCTCTCCATAGTTTGCCCTGTGAAAGAGAATTACTCAGGAGAGAGGGAATTAGATCACACGTTCACGTACTTGTGGTAAAAGTGCACACACTCTTGCACACATGCACACACTCACAGGATGATTAGGAAGGAAGAGAGTGAACAATCTATGTGAAGGGAGTTCAAAGACAGCCTTGGAGAGTTTTCAGCAGCACAAGCAGCGTCATTCTCTTTTTTGTCCTCCTCTAGCACTGCCTGGGGATTCTCTCGACTTGCCTTTTTTTGGTAGTGCTACAAAATAGAAGCATAAAAAGTGTGAGCAAAAAGGAGATTAGTCTTTTGTATCCAAACCAGCTAAGCTGAGGCCCATTGCATTCCTACAGGGCTATCACAGCCAGTAATGGGGACATTGCATGGAAAACAGTCACAACAAATGAAAATATGCTTAACACCTTTAGCTGCTTTTTAAAACATTTTTGTGTTCTTTCTGGAGAAGAATAGTCCATCTATAAACATCCCTTAAGCCACATTTTTAAGATGTTTTAGAGTTTTGTGATATTAATTGTAACTTCAAAGCTTGCTAACTACACTAAAGAAGTTTAAATATTCATAATCACTGACAGACCAATATTAAGACATATTGGTAGGATCTGTGTATATCCTCCACCCAACAGCTGAAACTGCCTTCCAGCCCTCTGAGGAAGAAACTAGCTATAGGATAAGATGGCCTGTATTTCCCAACATCTTCACTTTACTCACAGTTTTTGATTTATGCACTGGATGTAAACAACTTTTAAGATACCCGTAGTTCCCAATAAGAAATATCTTCTGTTGTCAAATAAAGTTGAGGATTAATTATAAGTTATCAAGCTAACATTTCAGAACTGTGGTATGCTAAAATTGATGGACTACATAAATAATTAAATGATTGCTGTTGATTTGTATAAACTGACTCTTGCATTGCGCTCAAGTGGTTTGTTTCAGATCTTTCCAACAGACTTTCTAGGTCTATAGCAGTAGGAAAAGTGGCTATGCATTTGCTGGCAGGCCTGTGAAACTCTCCAACAGCCTCCTTAAAGACATTGTCACCTCTGAAATGTTTTTGAACTTGCACATGTTAGAGTGGAAACTTTCTTTCTTCAATATCTGGTACTGCCATTAAGTGCATCTGGCTATAATCTGCAATAAGTAGGTTTTTTG
>VUQH01033098.1:16851-30246 GCA_015106775.1 Etroplus canarensis | reverse complement strand
AGTCAGTACTTTTGTAGAGCTTCCTTTTGTAGCAATTACAGATTCAAGTCTTTTAGGGTATGTCTCTCTTGGTACATCTACCCCCTGGGATTTTTGCCCATTCTTCAAAGCAAAACTACTCCAGCTCCTTCAAGCTGCAAGGGTTCTGCTGGTGTACAGCAGTCTTTAGTCATGCCACAGATTTTCAGTTGGATGAAATTCTGGGCTTTGAATAGGACATTCCAACACATGAACATGTTTCCCCTATTAGCAGTATGCATAGGGTCATTGTTCTGCTGGAACGTGAACCTCCGTCCCAGTCCCAAATCCCTGGAAGACTGAAACAGGTTTTCCTCACGATTTTCCCTGTATTTAGCACCATCCATCATTCCTTAAATTCTGACCAGTTTCCCAGTCCCTGCTGATGGAAAAATATCTCCACAACATGATGCTGCCACCACCATGCTTCACTGTAGGGATGGTGTTCTTGGTGTGATGAGAGGTGTTGGGTTGACACCAGACATAATGTTTTCCTTGATAGCCAGAAAGTTCAATTTTAGTCTCGTCTGACAACAGGACCTTCTTCCATATGTTTGGGGAATCTCCCACATAACTTTTGGCCAAATCTAAACATGCTTTCTTATTTTTTTCTGTAAGCAGTAGGTTTTTTTGTGGCCACTCTTCTGTAAAGCCCAGCTGTGTGGAGTGTACTGCTTGTAGTGGTCCTATGGACAGATACAGCAGTCTCTGCTGTGGAGCTTTCTAGCTCCTTTGGGGTTTCCTTTGGTCTCTTGGTTGCTTCTCTGATTAATGCCTTTCTTGCCAGGTGTGTGAGTTTTGATGGATGACCCTCTCTAGGCAGCTTTTTTTGTGGTGCTATATTTTTTCCATTTTGTGATGATGGATTTGGATATTTTTTAATAATTTGTACTTCTCCACAACTTTGTCCCTGACCTGTATGGAGAGCTCCTTGATGGTGTAGCTTGCTTTGTGGTGCCTCTCGATTAGTGGTGGTGCAGACTTGGGGGGTCTTTCAGAACAGGTGTGTATATATAGTTAGATTATGTGACACTTAGATTGCACACAGGTCGGTCTTATTTAACTAATGATGTGACTTCTGAAGGTAAGCGGTAGCGCCAGATCTTATTTAGGGGCTGCATAGCAAAGGGGATGAATACTTTTGTAAGCCAGTGTATGAAGTAGATTGCTTTCTATCATCATAGCTACTTTGCATGTCAGTTTACTTTGTTTTGTATGCACATGTAAGTGAAGGTAGTCCTGTCAGATAGACAAATCAGTTGTACACACCCAGGGTTTGATTAGTTTCTAGAAGAGAGAAGTTTTTTACTGTTTAGTAACTTTCAAGCTCCCCAAGGTTAGAAAAAAGGACAGCAGGAGGACCCTATGCACACACACAACAATCAAGGGCTGTGTATTTGTGTGTGTGTGTGTAAGTGAGAGAGTGACATCAGGGTTTGGTTTGTGCGTGAAGCAGGAATGTGAAAAACTCACCTTTTTTATGTAGGGCAGAGGCCCAGCTAGCTGCTGGAGCATGCCTGGCTGGCCTGTGTTGTCTTTTAAAGCCCTGAGAGAAGTGCGGCAGTGCAGGAGCAAGTCGTTGACCTCACAGGCAGAAATGTGGATGGAGACAAATGAATAAAACATAAGGTGATGAGAAGGGGAGACCTAATGGAAGACAAGCGCTTGTTTGTCATATCTGTTGGCATAGTTTTTTCTGACTGTATACAGTTAGAAAAGTAAGTGTGGCAGTGTCAGATACAGACAGGATGGCAGTTAAGTGAGTGGTAATTTTTTGGCTGTGGCTACTAAGTTCGTCTACCTCATCAACCATCATCTGGTTGAGCTATTATGTGCTAAAAATGGAGCTGTGCTGGCTGGAAGTGGCTGGATTGGGAGATTTTTGGGTCTGCCTGAAGATAAAGAGGTGCTTCTGTGCCTGTTTAGCAGCTACACATGCATTGTTTCCTTTACGACGGACTATTTTTCTCCCTTTTGCACATTGTCAGCTGATGTGCTGCATCTAGCTGCCTTTGCAACAATGCTAGTGCGCCCTGGCCTTTAAGGAGAGGTGCTTGGGTGCCAAGTGGTGACTTCATTGTGACATTTCCCTGTATTGACACTAGAAACTGAGCTTTGCCAGACACAACACACAACATGCAGATGCGTCCAACCTGTCTAAACTGTCTAGAGGTCCTGCGTTGTGGTTTTTTGTTGTGTACCACTCCACAGGGATTAAGTCCTCTTGATTTATATAGTTTATTTGAGCATCTATTGTGAAATTGAATTGGTATAAGCAGAAATGTCCTTATTAGAGATTCCTGATACATTGCTTTTATCAGTTGATGTCCTTTCCAGAACTGTGCTGTGCTTTACTTTTAAGGTACTGATATGAAAACTGCTTTCAGCAAAGGGGAGCCACTGTACTTTTTCTCATTTTCTGTCATACATATACTACCAGTCAAAAGTTTGGACACACTTGGCCATAGTGGAGTATGGCCAAACGTGTCCAAACTTTTGACTGGTAGTGTATACTGTTACAGTGGTGGGTCCTCATGGTAAAAGTTTCAGACAAGGAGGTCAGTGTATGTTGAAGTAATCCCTATGGACCCAAAGCCAGAGGCATTACAAAAGGAACATAGCTGAGTTTCTTTTATCAGATCAGAGACTAGTGATTCTGTAAACACTGCTTCTGAGTCCCGATGACTGTTGAAATCGAAAGTTAATTTAGATTATGCTTCAAAATGCCTCACAGCATAAATGCCTGGAGGTGTTTCGAGATGACTTACAAGACTTGCTTCTAGAGGGACTTTGTTAAAACTCTGGCATTAGAGTGCCTTAAATGCCCCATTTCAGATGTCTGTAGGATGCCACTGAGAGCCGATATGCCTTGTATGGTCATCTCAGGCACACAGTTCTGGCTGGGAACATTGAAACCCAACCCACCTATTGTTACAACCTTCTTTTTAGGAGGGGCAGCCAATCAAAAGAAGAGGGAAAGAGAAAGACCACAGAGAAAGTTCATGGATGCAGCAAAAGCGGACGTGCAGAGGGTTGGTGTGAGGGAAGAGGATGCAAGGAATAGGGTGAGAGGGAGGCAAATGATTTGCTGTGGCGACCCCCTAATGGGAGCAGCCGAAAGAAGAAGCAGCCAATCAGAAGAGAGTTGGCTTAAAGGGCACTAAAATGCTTGTTTCTATCAGTGGAGCAACTGCAACAAGGCTGCCTATATGAATAAGGATTATACTGAATTGTGTAGCATAGAGAAACAGTATAGATTTGTTAACTAGCAGAATGGGTTCTCTTTAATTTCACGTTTAGGGAATTAGGTAGGTGGCATAGTGACACAGCGGTTAGCACTGTTGACTCACAGCAAGAAGGTCCAGGGTTCAGATCCACTTGCTAGCTAGGGTCTCTGTCTGGAGTTTGCTTGTTCTCCCTGTGCATCTCTCGGTGTATTCTGGCTTCCTCCCACAGTCGAAAGGCAGGCATGTCAGGTTAATTTCTAAATTGGCTGTAGGTGTGAATGTGAATGCAGCTGTGTGAAATCTTATTTAGTAAAATAAAATGTATAAATGTACAAGCCTCTGACTTGAGATTCAGTAAAGGTATGTTTCCTATAACCTAAACCATGAGGGAAATCCTGTCCAGCTGCTTTCCATACTCATCCATACATCTGCTATATAAACAGTTAAAGATGCAGCGTGGAAGTCAGGGCTTATCCTGTATAGAAAAAGTCTTGACACCCCCAAACATGTTTTTGTCAGAGCCAAAGGAAGATCTCTGGCTCTCAACTAAAGTCATTTTGTTAACCAGCTTTTTAAGTTGGGGTGATTTACTCAAGTTTTATAGACAGTTTGTTTCTCAAATTGTCAGAAATAACAGGAAAATGCTTGGATTTCTGGCAAGTACAGTAGCACACACAGACTCAAAATTAAGTGCAGTGTTACTGCCCAAAGGCCTATTCTGAGCCAGAAAAAAAATTAGTACTTGTTGGACTAGTTGGACAGCAAATAATTACATTTCTCAAATTTATGTCATATTTCCTGAATTGCATGGTTAATTTGCTTTTTATTAAATGAAATTCCCAAACACTATCTCAAAGTTCCATGTTTCCCACATGTGGGCTTTACTTGATCAGGCTACATAAGCATATTATTGTTCATTTATGGTCATTGGTTTGGTTGTGATGTCATTACAGCCCTTTAACCACGTATACTGGTGCTTGATGC
This sequence comes from Etroplus canarensis, assembly GCA_015106775.1. Taxonomy (NCBI): domain Eukaryota; kingdom Metazoa; phylum Chordata; class Actinopteri; order Cichliformes; family Cichlidae; genus Etroplus; species Etroplus canarensis. Next base: position 26,017 of record VUQH01033098.1, on the reverse strand, counting down.
TTGCTGGACTTGAAGCAGTATTGTCTTGAATGATAGGTGTTTCATCTCAGAAAAAACACAGCGTCAACATTTGCATAGAAATAGAAGCAATGATCACAGAGGGTTTTCTGCAGAACTTCATTTTTTCCAGCTGTTGCTGCATCTCCCCCTTTCATCTGGTATTCTCTGAGCTACTACAGTAATGTATATTATTAAATGGTGCTAAAGACCAGCGCATACACTTGTTACAGAAATCTAGAGTTTATGCTAGGGCATATACTAAGTGTTGACAGCCCGCAGTGTGCATTTAGCGACTCATTTGAGATTTTTGCCCAGAGAGTCTGTCGTCCTGGAGTTTGATGTAATCCACAACTCCACTGTCCTGGACTACAGCTGCTTGTTCTGCTCTGAAAATCCACTAAAGGCTGTATTTGAGGTGCTCTCTAATCAAGATCCTGTAGCAGGTTTAGAACTGGTTCACGTGCCACTATGATGCAGCTCAGAACAAAGACTACTTTTGGAAACTGTGGTCCAAGACAGTAGCATTCAACCTCACGATGAAAGAGTCACAGCTAATTATATTGCTTAGTTATTTCTTTATCACAAAGTGCTTGGCAAAAACATCTTTATCTAAGAAGCACAGCTATGTTGGTACACTTTTTTTTAAACCATGTTAGTCGTTATGAAATCTAAAGTACTGCAGCATGATCACTTGAGTGAGTCACCTTGGTCTTTGTTCTCTTAATCTTTAACAGAGAGGTTTTTTTGTTAAGAATTATCCAGTGAAGAGCACAGGACCAATGAGCTGATTCTTAAGATGGCCTTTTATTATGGCAGGGGTGAATTAGGTTATGGTGGCGTTTCAGTTCACCATTATTAGTACTTAAAAACAAAGATTTAACAAAATTTGAGACTAGTTTTCCATCTTAGTGGAAAGGATGGAAGGACTCGATGTGGTGTAGGTTTAGCACTGCGATAACGCATGTCCACAACAGCAGACCACACCTTTGTGGCATAGCCGCGCACAAAAATTATAGTAGAATTGAGGTCAAGTCTCGTCTTGTCCTCAGAAGTTTAGTGAACGTCACCACTCCCATGTTTTCTTTTTTCTTGGCAGAACACCCAGCCACGGGGTCAAAGGAAAAAGCACACCTGCTACGCATGCGAGTGTCTCAGTGTTTGGACATTAACTAGCTAAATGTTAACCAAAGCAGTGATGTGGTGCTGTTACAGGTCCACATTTATACATTAGCAAAGGAACCAAAGTGCACATGGCCGATAGGAGCCTATAAGAAACAGACTGGAACAGAAAGATAGTATTAGCACATACTCAAAACACGGTTTAATCCTACATCCAGAAAAATGGTTCAAGATGGGCCCCATGAAACCTAAGACCTCCTCAACCTGTGAGCAATCCGCCTTTGTAAGCCACACAGAGGCTGCACCTCCTCAGCCGTTCTTTGTAGCTCAGCCGCCGCGCCTGCTTACCTTTTTGCTAATGCAGCACAGCCATGACAAAGGTGCAGCAGTGTTCCCCTTTCTTCTTGAGGCTGTTTATGAGCCAGAGAAGAGGACAAACACGTGTAATTTGTTTGGTTTTCTCCATGTTTGTTGACCTCATTTCAGTTGAAATGGAGACCCCATGACCTGCAGCCACAGGGGAACTGAACACGGGAAAGTACGCTGCATCTTAGCTCCTCACATATCACAGCATTTACTTTGTTTAACAATTTCACCAGCTCAGGCATGCACTTGTATTTATTCTCTTGAAGCTGAAATTCAATCTGAACTAGCCAGTTGTCACCTCTACCTGTTATTTCAGCACCTTTTAAATGAAATGGATTGAAATATTTCTGATTACCAGTTAGCGCTGATTAACAATAAATTCATACCAAGCAAATGTAATTAACATGAAGGTAGGGCATTTTCCCTTAAAGGTTATTTCTTAGCAGATGAATGGAACCTACTCTCTGTTCCATAGAACAAGCAAGCTTTAGTGAGGAGATGAATAATTCATAACTTTTTAATATAATTCTTTGTTTCACATTGATCTGTGGCTTATGTGGGTTGGTCTAAAATCCACCCATGGTGCTGGTTTTTGTACTTTGATCAAACTATTTACAGTCTCACTGTATACTCAATCTTTATTAAAGCTTCTCCCATCATCACCTTCTTTGTGTTTAGTCCCAGTCTCTCTCACCGTTTTGGGAAATGAATTGCCTGGCAGCTGAATGAGAATGGGCACCATTGCCAGGCCACAATTGGCAAACATGGGGGAGGCTTCCTGACCTTTTCTCAATCCAGACTCAGTGTTAGCCCACAGTGGCCAGCTGTTCAGCTGCAGCTGATGTGTGCTCCACCCTGCAAGGTTTTCATTGGCAGCATGCCTCTCACACTACTTGCAGTGGAGACACATACTCACACACACTTATTATTGTGGTTTTGCCTAACTAGGCTATCTCATAGTTCACAGACCAGAGATCCTCCCTGTTATTCCCACTATTAAAGAACTACCACTTAAATCACGTCGGTTCCAAAGAAGAATTTTTGTGTCACGTGGTTTAGAATTCTGTTCCAAGGCCAATTCGCCACACCAAAAACAAACAACCCTGTTTGCAACACTCTAAGCCTGTGGGTTTATATTCTTGATCCATATCACCTCTGCAGGGCAGGAAAAAACATGTATAGACCATAGACTGTATAAAAGATATATATGTAGCCACACTAACATCATCCAGTTGTTTTTGAACTTCTAGCATAATGACCCTATCATCCTGGTTTTTTGGAGTTGGAAACGACCATATTTAGATGAGAGGATGAAGGGTTAAGTTATCAGTTTAGTGTAATGTGCTCACATTTTTATATAGCAGTTTTCTAGTCTTGCTGATCACGCATACATTTATACAGTGCTTTATTGTATACACTGTAAGCACATTCTTCATTTAAGCACCAATTAACCTAACATGCATGTCTTTGGTCTGTGGGTGGAAGCTGGAGGAAACTCTTGCAGGTACAGGGAGAACATGCAGACTCTACATAGAAAGACCCTGGTCAGGATTTAAATCAGGAACCTTCTTACGATTAGACAGCGCTAACCACTACGCCGTAATGCTGCCCTAGTGCTAACATATAAACAAGGTTCAGGTATTTCTGCTCCAGTTTTGTCAATTAGGGCTTCCTCTACTCAAGTGTATTGCATATTTTAATTATTAAATGGTAATGAACAACAAGAAAATGCAAAGCTTTCTGTCAAATAAGGTAGCACTACCTCATTGATTTTTAGAGTTGTGGACCAGTTGGGTTATTGTAGGATTTTCCCCATTCTGAGTTTGGGGGAAAACCCTAAAAGCAGTGAGGAAGAACTGGTATTCCATCTGTGTACCTTCTTCTAGTAGAAGAAATGCATTTGAGTGTGTTTTAATTTTTGCCAGCCTTCTCGGTGGATAATAAAATCAAAGTGTGGAGCAGTAATTGTGAAGCAGTAACTTATGGTATCTGGATCATGATCAGTGCTGTGATCACTTACATTATGATTAATCAATAATGAAATGATGTTACTGAAATAATTGCTGAATAAGAATTTCAGATAAATTGTAGTTAAGTATTAACATATTTTACTGTCATAAATAAAAACTCATTCAGGAGGGTTGCAGTGAAAGTGTGTTTATATCACTGATTTTTTGCGTCAAGTCAGCACAAGAATCCATAATCTACATCTTAAATGTCAACATTTGTAACAGACATTAAAACCGTGTATGGGCTGGCCTCTATCAGGACATCCTTGTTACCACTATAGCTGTTCTGCTCTTTCCTGTCTGGCTGTCCGGTGGCTGTGGCGGGCACAGAGAACAGGAAGGAACCACAACGACTCAGTGAGGTAGTCTGGACCCAGTGGGTACATGATGTCATATAAGGAAGCGGGACATCTGTATCTCATTGTGTCATTGTGTACACTGTGGTTCAGTCATGTCCAGCATTCTGGTGTTGTTTGGAAGCAGCAAGGTCACACTGTTTATTTCCTTTCTGATGAATTCTCTTTTTACACAGACACCAGATGCCTGTCTGCTTACATGACCTCTCATAAGCTGCCTTAGTGTTTCTGTCACACTTTCGCGCACATCCAAATACCAACGCATGTGCACGTAGCTTTTTACTAATCTGAGACACAAACAATTAGACATTGCAGAGGAGGCAGTGTATCCTCTCCTGGTGTCTGCTACTTTAAACTCAAGTTTAGTGACCCATAGGGGAAGTCCAGCAGCCACTTGCGCTTTGTTAGAGCCCTTTTTTTTCCCCTCCACACATTTAATTCACTCTGTGTGAAGTAAACCAAACAAACTTGCCAGAAGAAAAGAATGATTCCTTACTAGTGAAAATGAAAGCATTTTAAGTGCCTGAAATGTTCTGCTTTTTTTTTCTACATATACTAATTTGGTTTATTGCTAAAAAGTTAATGTTCAGACCGGGCTCAATGTCAGTCTGGTTTTCAGGGCTTGCCGTTGTATCCAGCGGATATCCGGTCCAGGACTTCCTTTTCTGTCTGCCGGTTATTGTTTCTGAATCCAGATACATTAGGGAAACTAATAAGTTAAATGACCATACCGTAGGCCAGGCTTGTCAAACCCATTTTTCATCGTGGGCGACATACAGCCCAGTTTGAACTTAAGTGGGCCAGACCAGTAAAACTATTACCTAATAACCTATAAAATTACACCTCTAAATTATTCCTCTTTTTTTCAGTGTAAAGAAGTTTAACTACACATTTAATTCCTGTGATGTCTTGAGAAAATTAAGTGCAATTTCAACAATGCAATATTAGTTTTTCTGCACTGAAAAATACTAGTGTACTACATCAAAGAAACCTGTCAGCATTGCTCTTTGGGCTTAAACTTTTATTATTAAAGTTAAAGAAATCTTTTATTAATGTGCAAAATTACAGAAAAAGCTCTGGAAGGTCATTCTCTGTACTTTGTAATTATGCAAGAGATTTTTTTGTGCATTTACAGAAGATATCTTTGTTAGTTTTTACTGTTTTTGCCCACTGTTAATTTTTTAATGGTTTATATATTATTTACTCACTTTAGTGTAATGTGACGGACCATCCTTTGCAATTTTCACATTTTTCAAAGCCATCCAGTGGGACAGATTGGACCTTTTTTGACACACATGCCATAGACACTGGTTTGGAGATATTGTTTCAGCAAACAAGAGAAATGTTCTAGACTTCTGTCTTTGCTTCTATCTGACTTCTGGTTGTGGCTTACTGCACAGGCATGAACATGGTATCAGTCTTCTCATATCGGAAGAAAATGATTGAGGGGATTTCTCAAAATGTTGAACTAATATTTTAATACAGATAGGCATTATAACAAGGGGCTTGACCCTAAACAAAATGAGCATAACTGATGCCATTATCAAGACTTAAGTTTTGGGAAAAACTAGAAATGGTATGCTTAGAAGATAACACATTTTTAAATTTTGAGTCATTTTAGAGGGAGGTTATTTCTAACAGTTTATAACTTCTTGCAGTGACTTAAATTATTCTCTGTTGGTTTGTGATTCAGCAATCCCAGTTTATTTTCTCATTCGCTGGTGAGGTGTACTAAATTAATGGGGAGATTCACCTTATCTGTGATAGCTAAGCTGGCGCTCTTGGAGTCCACACTGGGATTAAGTGAACCTTTACCAGGGTCACACATGTGACAGTGTTCATGGCATTTTCAGCATCAGGATATTCACAGATGGCCTTTAAACACACTTTGTTAATCTGTCTGGGAGCTTTATAGGCAGAGAAATGCCTGCTTCTAATTGTGATGTGTCATCAGAATGTGGCAGGGGAAGGGCTGGCTTCCTTTCTCAGCCTCCCAGAGGACACCCTGAAGCGCAGGTCATTAGCCAGCCTCTCAGGACCCTCGGGATCTGACTGCATATGGCCTCTCCTCCCCCGCCTCGTTTCTCCACTTTTCTCCACCTTCACCTCATTTTCACATCTCCTTCCTTTCTTCTTTTTCCCACCTCAGTCTTTCCCCACAGTACCTGTTAGTTGGCTTTGGCTGACCTCCTTGTTCAGCTGTCTGTCCATCACTTCAGCTGGTGTTTGTAGACCAAATGAAAATGAAGCTGCTCAGTTGGTTGCTTTTGGCTTGTCATAATGTTTCTTTTCCTACTGCAGTTGGACCTGAAGTGCATACTTCTTGCACTGGCACAAAATATGCCATAATTTCCAGCTTGTTAGAATTGCTGTGGCTTAAAGTTAGTACATAGTACTCCTACAACTGATTCAGTGCTTCTGATCAAGTTATTGCTACCGTCATCATGCTCTGAAATTACAAGAGACTTCAGTGCTACTTCTGACACTTTTGTCTTTTAGTCCATGCTGAAAGAAAAATGTTGGTCTCTCTCTGTAATGACTCTTAAGCTCAGAGGAGTGATTAACAAGTCTTCCTGTTGAAGGCTAAGTCGACTCGATGCACTCATCCGTGCCACAAACAGACCAACGTTGTTTTCTCATTTTTTTTTTTAATGTTACCAAAGGATGAATTTGGGGAAAACTGTTCACCCCTCTTTAACTCATTCAGCTGAAACGGTCCCACGGCCAGCTGGCGAAGGCGCTTGCTTGCATAGTTTTGTCTCTTCCCATACTCACTGAACTGGAATTGTGTGTCACTGGCCTGACTGAGAAAGATGTAAGCAAAAGCTATTTTGCAGTGACATCGGAAAAAATGTTTAACAGAGACATTTTTCAGAGACGTTTCTTCATTCTTAAAGCCACTTTGGAGTCTCTTCATTAAGCAGACCAAAGAATTAGAACAGCACATTAAAAGAATACTGATCAGAAACTCTGATAAGTCCTTTAGTGTAATGTCTTACATTAACTGCTGAGTTGGTTATACATGCTTAAACAGACTGCTCATTCTCTCCAGTAGTTCCTTCTTTTTGTATTGGGATAGACTTTTGATGTGGAAAGAAGCTTAGTAAACTGTGGATCGCTCCAAAGTCTGGAGAAAACGTCATGTTTAACCACCGTAAAGTCAAGGGATTAGGGAATCTAAGACTTTTGGGCAGTAGCCATAGACACAATTTGGCCTCCATGCAGTTTCTGCTAGGTCCAATTCAAACTGCTTGTACACACTATTATATGATTTGTTTAGTATTTAAGAAAGGATTGACAACCTGTCTCATACCCATCCAGCAAAGTGGAGGGTTGAGGTCAGAAGTTTAACTGTGTGAGGTTGAAGCAACACTAACTTTAATCTCTAACCCTTCCTTTTTATCAGAACATTTGATTTTTGGCTTTCAAAAGTGTTTTTTTAAACCCATATAAATCTGTCACCTTGGTGATGCTCCAACTGCCTGACCGTCCACTGCCTCTGACCTCAGGTCAAAACCTAGTTGCTCTTTTAACTTCAGGAACCTCATCACAAGTTCACAGACATTGGAGAAAATTGCAGCATATGATCTTCTTTGGCCCTTTGGTTTCTCCTCCTTCCAACTTTCCTCTCTCACAGGATGTTTCACTGACATTCTGACAAAGAGCCAGGTGGTATAGGGAGATGCCAAGAAATGCAGTTCACCTCTGCTTGCCCAGGCTTGTACTTGCTGTCAACAGGGAAATTATATATTTTTTCCTAAATTATGATTTTATTTGACATTAGCGGTTGCTAGTGGGAATCTGTTCCTAATTTCTATTTCCTGTTGTCTTGTAGTTTTACTGTAACTCAATATTGGTGTTAGCATCATCCCAGCAAGCTTTCATTCTGACCAGATAGCCATCCGAGTTCATCCATCTAATCATTTGATATTTTAGTTATGGGGATGTTGCTCTTTGCTTACTGCAACAGCTCTGCCTCAGCTTTATGCTTACCTGTGTCCAGACCCTAGAATCTGTCCAATGGCAGCTTCTTGGTAGAAGAAGAACCTGTGTAATAAGCGCAGGGGAAAGAGGAGTGATGAGCCAGTCAGCACCATGACACGACTAATGCCATTATCAGGTTGTATAGTGTTGGCAAGCTGTGTGCCACCATGTGATGTTGAAACTGCCAAAGCTCACTAGTTTTTGGTTGTCCCTGAGCCCATTGCTTGTGTGCAACAAATGGATAAATATCTTGAAGTGCTTTTACTTTGCTCTGCTGCACTGTTTTAACCCAACATCTTTGTATGGCTACTCATCAGTGTCATAAAATTACTTTAGATTTGGGAGGATATTCCGGACTCTAGTGATTGTGTGGGGAAAACTAAATCGGCTTCAGTGGATGCAGCATCAGACTGAAGATGTAAATGCAGTGTAATGAGTTGGGATATTGGCCTTGTTGATTAAACTGCATTTACAGATGTCACTGGCCGAAATGTGTGTCACATTAATTGGGCACTTGCTAAATGTGGAAGGACGGTCTGATGAAAGGCTGCAAGACTTTAAACAATACGTTTTTTAAATGTAGATGGCTTTTGCTTCTCTGGAATGAAAAGGGGGATTAAAAGATAAATATAATTAGGCCTCCATTCTTTTTCACTTTGATGCATTGCTTATGTAATTGTATTGCGTCATTTAGTTTAGTTATTTTGATAAAAAACAAAATAAAACATTTAATGGTTCAGATACGGGACCCTGAGCTGTAATGTGTCAGATGGGGTCCCTTAAAAATTCTGAGTTTCATTTGAGGCAGGTTTAGCCAATGAGAGCTTCCAGGGTTGCTTCCTCTGTGTGTTGCCTTACTGTTTCTGGAAGTCTTTCAACCTAGCCTAAGAACAGCTTCAAACCTCTGGCTGTGGCTGCTGTAGGTCCCTCTGCACGTGTTGTGTAGCCAGCGCATCTCTCCCTCCCCCGGCTGCTTTGAGCAATGGGCTCAACCCTGTGTGTAAAAACCGCTGACTCAGGCACCAGCCCCTCATAGCCGGGCTGCCTGTGGAATTTTGAACTGAGGTGCAATGTTAGACAGAACAGCAGCTGTTTAGATGAGGCCGGGTCTGGCTCTTTGTCCACCAGCACCACCAGCCCATTCAGTCTGCCTCTCTTGTCTGTCAGTCTGTCAGCTCTTCGTGTAGCTCTTGGCTTTCATTGCTTAGCTCGGTGTCAGTCTGTCCATTTGTCTACATAACTCAGTCTTGCTTTTATTCACTCCAAAGCTGCACCCCTCTTACAGGATAATATTCTTTGCCTTGATATCCTCTCCTCTGTTCTGTCTCTTGC
>VUQH01033098.1:0-16831 GCA_015106775.1 Etroplus canarensis | reverse complement strand
CTCTGTTTGCTCTCTCTTCCCCCTCCCCTTCCTGCCTCTCACAGCTCAGCTGCCCCCCTCCCTCGCTCCCTCCCAGACTGCTGCATCCCAGCTTTGCCTAGTGACAGAGAATGCTGGCTTGGCTTGTGTGTCTGTGCAGGGCAGTGGTATCGCGCACTGCGCATATTTTTACGTACTTGTCTCTCTTTCAGGGCACATCTGTATACTTTGCGTTAGCGTGTGCTAAAGAATCACACGTGTAGAAGCTGACAGTGTAGTCAGTCCAAGCAACAGCGTCTTGACAGTGCAGAGCTGAGCTGCATCCCTAATAAAGTACTTGTGCTGCAGCTACACACACACACACACACACACACACACACACACACACAGACAGACAGAGGCTTTGGTCCTCTATCGCATGCTGTCATATTTGTAAAAGGAAGCTTCATGCCAAATGGAAAGGATAGGTATTTGCCCTCTGAATTTGTTCAGACTAAATAAGGACTGCACACACCAGGGGCTAAATTAGCTGCTTAGCAAGAGTGTTAGAACAGTGCTGCAGCAGGTTACACAAGCAGGCTCTTTGAAATCCCAGAGTGCCTGGGAAATGTAGGTAAAAGTTTGTGCCCATTTCTTATCAGTAGTGTTGCATTGATGTGGCCATTTAAACACAGATGACTCTCCACTTTTAAGGCAAGTGTTTTGCTCTTTCCTACTTTCTATCTTTTAACTGTTACAGTGGTGGATCCTCATACTAAACATGGCCAAATTTTCAAATAATGAAGTCTGTGCATGTATGGGTATCCCTGTGAGCCTAAAGATCAGGCTACACACAGCTTTTTTTCTAGTCTTGGTTCTGCATGATGTCATAAGGAGCAGATATCCCTAATATGGTCACATTAGGCAGTGCTGGCTGTGAGTACAGATGCACCACCTGCCTACTAATCAAAAATTCTGTTTAAGAGGGGTAGCCAATCAGAAGAAAGTTGGACTAAGGGGTGTGGGGAGGAAGCCAGAGTTATTCATTTTGGACAGATGATGAACAGAGGGGCAGCTTCAAGACCCAATAATAAGATAACTGAGTCATGCAAAGCTAGTAAAATAGAATTAGAATTGAGAATGACAAGAAACTGATATGGATTTTAAAAAATGTATGTCTAGTAGAAGTGTAGTAGTCAACCGAATGGAATTTGATAAGCCCTTATTTCCGCATACATGGATCATGTCAAAAACCTGATTGTATTTATCTTTAATTTTCAAGCAAATCAGCATCGTCTCCATTTTAACTGAGAAAGACAGCTGTTTGGTAACTGTCAAAAACAGTAAAACTAGTTATGCTGTAGTTTAGTTATAACACAAACACAGTGCACCCGGTGAACTAAGAGTAAAGCAGAAGTTTTCTTTACAGTGCCTCTTATTCACCCTGCTCCTTCTCCCATGCATTAATATGCTCCCACCCACACGCTATTGAGTGGTTGCTTAGTGTGTTTTTCTGTGTGACGGTGTGTGTTGAACTTCCTGCTGCAACTTTTTTCCCCCTGTTGCTTTAATATGATGGGGAGATCAGTGGCTGATTTTGGTGTTACTTTAGCCGTCATTATCACAAAGGATGGACACTGTCAGTTGTGTGTGCTTTGTCAGACCACTCTGGGACACATTAGCATTCACTCTTGCAATTTGTGGCATTTCTGCTCAATCTTCTTAACTGGATAATGAGTGGGGGAATGTGACAAATTAGGCAAAGAGGATGAGGACAAATTGAAATAGTTGAAATAGATTAGGGGAGCCCACAGAATTGGCTTGCAGTGGAAGATATCTGAAGTCGGTGTCTTTGTGCCTCGGCCTTGGCGCTGCTTGCTGACACCGATGGAGTGTTGACCTTGGCTTGTGGTGCAGTGGCAAATTTGACAAAGACCTGTCTATTTTTAGCCCGTTTTTATATCTATGCTGCTTCATGCGTTTGTCTCTTGTGCTCGCTGTCTTGACCTCCCTGCCTTTATAGCAGACACACATGACTCAAATAACGTTAGCAGCTAGTCAGCACCATTTGTCCATCTTCTACCTGAATGGCCATCATTGAAGCCAGTAGATCTCACGTGCAGCTGAGTTGGTTGTCCCTCCTTACTTCAGCTCAGTTCTGAATCGATGTAGTGTCTGGGCGATAAAACAAAGTGTCTGTGCAGTGCTTGGCAATCTGGTTACACATTCACTCATAACTCTGTTTCCTCCTCAGACAGTGATTTAGTGGTTTTGTGGTATCTGTTTTGAAAGGAGTCTTGTGGGTAAGAGTGTGAGAGCGAGTTCGTAACACGTAATGTGCAAAACTGAAAGACTGTGACTGTAAGTAGATGTTTTAAAACTTCCTCAAACATTAGAAAGGAATTTTCTGTGTGGTTCGACTAACTTTCACCCATCTCCACTGTCCTCTGCTGTCCCTCTCCCGAGAAGCCTCTGGTGGAAGTCCTGTGGTCACTCTGATTGTCATCTCAATTGTTTTCCACTGACTCCTCTCTGTTGTTCACCTCTATATATAGAGAGCTGCCTCACACCGTCTCCTCCCTCTGCTGAAGGTCACCGTACTGGCAAAACAATTTGACATGCTGCCGATGGGTAAATCTCATCACCTCTAAATCCAATATTTTTCACCCCTTAAGCAATTAAAACAAGACTAATAAGGTGCTTAGTTTATTTTTTTCCTTTCTGTGTATTGATTGCTCATATTTTAGAGTAGTCACATGAGAGTGATGTTGATTCAGAATCCTTTTTGTTCTTTTTAGAGGAAAAAATTTGTCATTTATTTTCCCTTAAAAAGGAAATGCGCCATTTTTTTTATCACATTTATGTTGCTATCACTAATACACTCTTTCTGCCCCTTGCTTCCTTCCCAATCGCCCTATTATCTTTCATTCCCTAACTGTAAAATTGATTAGTACTTCTGTATCTGTAATGCTGAACCTAAGTTTAAATATAATTGTGTTTTGATGCTGTTCTGTCCAAAACACTTAATTTACTGATATTTGCAATTACACCTTCCCATATGCCCTAAATGCTTTAGCCCCTGTAGCTAGCTGCTTAGTCTTGATTACTTTGTTGGCTTCCCATCTGTTTTCAGAATATCTTATTTGTGCAGAGCTGCTCACCTCTAGGCTCGATCCTCCTCTGATTTAGAAAATACTGTAAATGAGGCATTTTTAATCATTATTATGAAGATATTCCCAAAGTCAGTGAAAGGCTTAGCTGGGGCTCTGAGGCGTGAGTGTGTACCAGTCTACCAGCAAGCAGGTATCAATGCAGTGAGGTTTTTCCCTGCTGATTTTCTTGCATGGTTAAGTACTAAAGTTTGGAGGATCTAAACAAAAGGTTTAACCCATGAATTGTGCTTTTGCTCCTGTGTTTTCTATGTCTCTATGCCTGTAGCAGCCATATCTGTATCTATCCATAATATCTCAGGAACAGCTTGATGGAAGTTATTCAAACATGGCACTAAAGCTTCCTTGGACTCGATGGCAAACTAATGAGAATTTTGAGATCAAAGGCCAAGATCACTTTGAGCTCACACATTTTTGCCTCCATGTGGATGAATATAAGACTGTATATATTTGAAAATCAGTATTAATTTTCATTGTCATTCTCATTTCCAATTTCATATTCTTGGACTCTCTACATCTTTTGTAGTTCAAAAGCTTCCTTATCTATTCTATACTGGGCCTCAGTGCTGCCCCGGAGTTTACCCACTGCCTGAAACAAGCCTCCCCTCAATTTAAGCCAACCTTCTCCTGATTGGCTGCCACTTGTAAATAAAATATTTGAACACCTGGTGCATCTGGCTTGTTTGCTCATAGCCAGAGCTACATGCCTGAGATGACCATATTAGAAATATCCCCTTTCTGTTGAGATCATAAAGACCCCATAGTTAAAAAAGCTACCTGAAATGGTGTTTAAAGGAGATGGAATCATGAACTTCTGGCTTGTGGTCATTATTTGTACATACACTGACCTTCCTGTTTAAAGGTGTATCCATGTTTAATATGAGCGTTCACCTTTTAAACAGTATATATTTAAATCATGCTATTTTAAACAAATATATTATTCCAAATATATACATTTAATATGTTTGATGTCCTGTGAAGCTTTGCTTTTGAGATAGGACAGACACAGTGGTAAACTCCATTTTGGCTAGTTGCTTGAGGGTTACATGGCCAGGTATTGAATCTGCTTGATTATGATTTTTTTTTTAAATAAAGGAAGTCCTCTTCTAAACTATTTCTATACTAAAGTTGAGACAACAGCTGCTTCAACGTATAGAGAGACGCTGTGATTGAATAATTGCTTTTCTGTTCAGGTGTTTAGCAGTCAGTTGGCCATAAATGCAGTTCTCATCAGCAAGCGTGTCCTTGATGGAGGTGCTTTCATTGTTTTTGGAAGTGATTCTGAAGTGACAAGTCATAGTTTCATTTGCATTTGTTTGTTCATACAGTAGAATCTCATTTTATGGGAGGCATCAACCAGCAATATATTTTGGTTTAATTTGATTTTCCTGCTGGTTTGTCCTCATATTTTCTGCTTTGCCCAAAAAAGTCATTTTTCATGATCAGTGACTTTTTTTTTCATTAGAAATGTAGACCCTTTGTCTTGAGTTTTACCCGTCTTGAAACCCATGAATCCATCCAGTAATAAAAGGATCTCGTGAGAAGCTCTGTTGGGGATGTGACCCTCAAGCTGTGTGTGTGTGTGTGTGTGTGTGTGTGTGTGTTGACAGTGCAGCAGCAAAGCATGCCCGGTGCTACTCCGCGTTACATCCAACACACTGCTTTGGAAGCAGACTCAGTGCAGCCAGCGGTTTATCAGCCTGTTGAGAGAGAGTTGATGTCTGTGATCACCTGGATGTCTCTCGTCCTCGTCAAAATAAGAGTCCGTGCCCCTGCATGTAGCCTCCCACGCTGACTCAATCTCCTTATCAGTGAGGTCATTAGTCCTTTAACTGTTATCTAAGTGTCTGCGGGCTATTACACGGCTGCTGTTTTTTCTCACAGCTTATGGTGCCAGGCCTGAGCCCATGGATAAATCCTAGATGGATCAGACCTGAGTTTCCTTGGCTGGTCAAGTCCTTGGATAGATCCTGTAATTGGTTTTTGGGTTAATTGATTTAATTTGCAATATAAGGTTTTTGTGCTTTCAGAATTTGTGAATGGACACTAACAGTCTTGTTTCCTGTGAAAGATATGTTGACGCATGTGAAGGATTTTATAACATACAGAATGAAAATGTATAGCTCAAAGCACTTCCTTTATGCTTATCTTGAACATTTGTGATATGATCACATATAATCTCCCTATGATAACAGCTTGGAAGCCACCCAGCCCTGCCCTGATCACATCTCTGCCTCTCTCTGAGCTTCATAACCCAACCTCACCACCGTACCCTTTTGTAGTGGCCACATGTGTACCTTCTTCCAGCTCTGAACAGCCAGCGCGTCCTAACACGCCCAGTTGTTGCCAGATGAATATTTTCAGCATGCTTTTGGTTACAAGTCCCAGCACCGACACCTTTCTTCTGGAGGTTATAATTAGTAGCTGAGTTAGTGTTTTTCACAGTGAACGGGACTGGTTGTGGCCTAGAAAGTGTCTGTTGTGCATGGCTGCAGCAGAGTGGGGAATGTATATATAGCGTAGCACTTTAGTCCCCTCCATTTATTTTGAGAGCAGAAAGTGGTAATTTAGTGGTTTTCTCCACATTTCAGTGTTCGTTAACTTCACAGCCTTCCCATTATTTGCTTGTAACTGGAGTAGCCACCACCTGCACTAGAAAACTTTAGAAAAAATTAGCCAAGTACTTTGCTTTTTTTGTCTTTTCAGGTTATATAACTTGTCAAAGCTCTTTTTCTGTCTTAAACTATATTTTTAAATTTTGCTTTACTGTGAACTTGTCCCTATGCATGTCTAGACATACAAACAGGAGGGGCTTTGGTTATGCAAGATCCTTTACAGCAAACTTATCAACATTGTGTGCTGTCAGTCAGTGTATATTGCCTTCTTAGGAAGTTCAAGAAGTCCACAGTCAAGACGGAACACATTTGTAACCAAAAGGGTTATTGGTTCTGTTTGAAGCAGCCTCTATTCAGGCTCTTACTCCAGTTCACTGTGAGACCGTTGTCCAA
Organism: Etroplus canarensis; assembly: GCA_015106775.1. Classification (NCBI taxonomy): domain Eukaryota; kingdom Metazoa; phylum Chordata; class Actinopteri; order Cichliformes; family Cichlidae; genus Etroplus; species Etroplus canarensis. The sequence goes on along the minus strand of VUQH01033098.1, from coordinate 10,695 downwards.
TAAAATGAAAATGGAACAAAACTTCTAGTTTTCATGCACTAGATCAAAATTGTATCTAAAAACGATGACACAGTATTGCTATCCCGCAATTTTTTTATATGAGACTAGAATTTGGTGTGTGTGCTAAAAAGGTGAACTTGACTATTTGAATCATTAGCTTGCTGTTTGTTGGGTAGGTGTTAGATTTTCACTTTGAATAATCAAATATACTTTTTAGCTCATCCAACTGAACACAAATGAGTTAATCCCTCTGTGTCCCACCAGAAGGGCTGGGGAGAGGGAGGTCTGGGCGTCTCTGCTTAGACCGGTGCTCCCTGCATCCCAGACCTGGATAAGCTATAGAAAATGGATGGATGCCTTTGACAGCAGATGCATTTAGCTTCAGTGTTTTATAAAGGTTCTGTAAAATTTAGGTTAAACTGGAAGACCGGTTTGAGCTCAGTCCGAACTATTTCCTCCAGTTTTTCCAAATGCTGATTCAGAGAAGAGATGCCCCAGGAGATTTCAGGACAAATTAAATAATAATTTAAAAAACTAAATTTCTGAGTGGTCAGGGACAAATTAGAGATTTAGACCATGACAGTGGGTTTCATTTTGGCCAGCATTTTCAGTCTGTTATTGTCACCTTTTTTTTTCTTGTCAGCCTGAGTTTTAACACACCTACTTGGGCAGGTTTCAAGTGAACGAAAAGGATCTTGGGTTACCTCCATTATGACACAATGCCTCAGGGGGACTGTCCACATCTTAATATCAATTAGAAAAGATGTGGGTCTTCTGTAGCGTAATGGCAGTCTGGTTGTTGGCACTGGAGGTAGTAGGATTCCATGTGTTTGTCTTTTATGGTGTGAATAGTTTACCTTAGCATCCTGTCTTTTGATGGACCAGCTGTCTTTGCCTGGGACTTGAACCTCCCTCACTATCTATCCATCTTAATGTCCTTATTGTCATCCACGTGGCTTTTGATTTAGAGCTCTTTAGAAATGGATAATCAAGTGGGTGTGTTAATCCATGTGGGTGGATCCATTTATAGTATGGGTGTCCCATTGGGAATCAAAGCCTTAAATGGTGCAGTGACAGTGCTGGGCTGTACCAGTTGAGCAGCAGATGACTGTAGCACAGAAACAACCCCCTCTCATTTTCCACAAGCTGCTGACATCCAAAGGGAGGGGAAAAAACCCCCAGAAAAGGCAATAGGAAACGTGTGCAGTAATATCTGTCAGAGTGTTGTGACATGTTGGTGCTGGAACACTACTGGCAATAAATTCTTGCTTTTGTTTAACTGTCTGGTGACTTTAATTTAACTGATGTTGAAATTTATGAAGTGCTGCTGGACGTAAACGTCGTACTGCAGTACAGATACATTCATATGTGTGAGCTGTGCCAACTGGAATTTTTACGCACGCGGTATTGGAAAAAATCGCCTGTGTTGCAGAGCACTCCCACAACACATACCCGGTATTCCTATCTCTGGCTCTTGTAACCACCCTGTAGTGTTTTTCCTTTCAGACTGATGTGGAAGCTCTGGCCTGTGAAGGCACTAAGAGGCTGCCATAAAGTCTGGCAGTAAAAGCTGAAGATTCATACAGCTGCCATTGTCTGTTTCTCTGGTGGCCACCTCCAACATGGAGTGCAAACATCACATATTTCTTTAAATGTAATGGAAGGATCAACGTTTTTGAATATAAAAATATCAACTTTTAATAGCAGTTGTCTGTCAGGCGTCTGTTTGATCTACCTCTTTAAACCAAGGTCCTTCTCCAAGCAAGTCTTTGCATTCTCCTCTCTCCCCCCTCTTTGGTTACTCTTTGGTAATGTCAAGCCTTTATCTTGGGCTAACAAGTCCCCTTCTTTAAATGAATATGTGTGGCATAGCTTTAACTCAATAGCTTGAGTTTTAAAAAATGCATGTATAAAATCAACAGTCAAATCTGGTAAAAAAAAAAATGCTTTAAGTTTAATAATGTTGCCCCACAAGTTCAGGGTTTTCCACAGGTATCGATTCTTCTTGAGGTGGTAATTGAGTTGAGGGAAGTGTTACAATCAGTCACCTCTCTACAGAGCCTCTTGTCCCACAGATGGATTCCAACTTCGACTGATAGTCCTTGTTCTGCTATGCAGACTGGGTAAGTTCACTTAATCATAATGCCTGCCCTCATTTGACTGATGTCCTTGGCAGCTAGTAAAAAAAAATTAACAGGTATAGCTTAGTGCGGATTTAGCACATTTTCCAGATATGCATCACTAAAATGATGTTCAGGATCATGAGATCCAATACAGATGAGGCCAGTGGCACTGATGGGTTTGATTTCCAGTGTATTCTAAGTTTTGATTTAGTTATTATATCATTTATTACAATCAAAATTGTCTATATGACTTGAATTGTGCAGCAGTGTGCTTATCTTAAAAACCCTGCTTTCTTATCAATGTGTACTATCAACACCAAGTAGAAGAACAATGCAGCACCTGGTGCTTCCACCACCAGCAGAGTGGCAGACAGTAAGGAGAGCCAGCCAAGCTGGGTAACATGGCCTGGCAAGCTCCTTTCATATTGGCTCTTTATCTGCAGATGGTATCGGGATGCTGTGTTGACACAGAATTGTGTAAATCGACTTGTTTGCCATGTGGGTTGAACAGGTCGACGTGCTGGCTCGAAAACTTCTTTGAAGTACTGTGAAAACTTCCTGTACAGACAGCAGAAAGTGATGTAGCCCAGCCCCTCCAAGGCGGCTTTTCTCACATTGCTTAGCTTGGGTGTGTGCTCAGTGCAGCAGTCTCCCAAGCTGTAGTGCACACTAGATCTGATCTATTGTTCTGGCAAGCCCTGCCCCCTCCGTTTCTTTGGTGTTTGAGGTTTTTTAATATTTTGGGAACATCCTGTTTGTTTGTTTAATGCTGTGGGGCACAGATTGTTTAGTTTTAGGCCTTTGACCAGTCCTGCCCTCTTATTAGTGTGACAGAGCAGAAAAGACAGGCTGAAACAAATGGAAAAAGACCAAGATGAGAAGACAGAGAGAGAGAGGGAAAAGGGGCTTCCATGTTGGAAGAGATGAAGGCATGGGAAGGGAAAGAAGTGGATGGCAGGGAAAGGAAAAAGGCATCAAGCGGAATTTGAGGTTGGTTGTGGTGGAGTGACGGGGGCGGGGAGGGTTACTGCAGACAGACACCACTGGGAATTTTGGTGTCGCTGGTGTGCAGCCTAGCATTAAATGCAATTTAATGCCCTGAGGCATGTTTACGTGCTATGTAAGTGATTCCCAGTTTGCCTTTCATGGATTTCCGGTGCTTATCATTGATTTAATGGCGTACCCCCACCTAACTGCTATCAGAGAGGTGGGGGTTTCAGCTTTCAGTGCCCCACGTCATCACCTGTGGGTACCCAGCAGCTGTCAGGACACAACCTTTTACTGGGTCTGGTCATACCTTGCAGCACACATCTGCTGGGGGAACCTCTAGTTGTGACATAAAGGGGCCTGGTTCTATTTTCATCTATAATTTGGGTAATGTCTGGGATGTTTTTAGGCTACTTGCAGTTGAATTGCTCAAAGAGCCATGTTTTTGAAGTGCCTCTGGCCCTGAGTCACTTTCCCTTTTAAGGACTAGGTTATTAGAATCCCACAGCTTTCATTTTTCCTTTGATGACCTTGCTGTGCTATTTCTTCAGCCCTCACTTAATAGTATTTACTTGGCCTTCATTTAACCAGGAAGTACTTTTGTAATCAGGCAGCTGTTATTTGTAGGGGACCAAAGCCTTGTATTTGTATAAAATAGTGCATGATGGGTGTGGAACGCTTTTTAACTGTGCTTCTTTTTTCTAAAAATAGAGAATGAATACCTAATTCTTCATGTTTCAGTTGGGCTGTTTTCTGGAAACTTTCAAAGCAAGAAGGCTGTTACACTTTGTTTGGGGAATGACGGGTTTATGACCTCATTTCTGGGACAGAAGTGGCCCAAGTAGGAAAATGATACAGGAGAGCTGGTGGGTTTCTGCTGACACAGTGGAGCTAAAATGTCCCATACATGTCCTCCACGATAATTTCCCAAAAGCCAATGACCATGTAAAACTACAAGCTGGTACATTTGCTTGACCTATGTAAAAAATAAGCAGAACTAAATTGTGTGAGATCAAACTGTAAAGCTGCCCGTGAAGACACATTAGAACTGCTTTACCTTTGCCTGACAGCTCTTCCCTACAAGGTTGTGAAGTCCTTACTCTTCTTTAGATCCCATTTACCAAAACAGCCATTTTGCACGAACGCTGTTAATTATTGCTGCTTTGATTGGTTGGTTAGTTTTTTGATTGACATTGGTGTTTTAACAGATTCATTAAGATCCCAAAAAAACATGATAAAAGTGTGAAAGTCACTCATAGTGAATCAAACACCACAGTTTTCAGTGAGATTAAAAAAAAAACACTCATTAATTCAGTCTGGTGGCTTTGAAGAAGTTGCCACACCTTACATTTTCTACTGTTTATCCAATTCTGAGTTGTGGGGGGTAGGGCTGGAATCTATCCCAGCTGTCAAAGGTTAAAAGGTGGAGTTCAACCTTGACAGGTCACCAGTCTAAATTTTAAAATGATTTAACATATACTTTTAAACATTAAGTGATTCTTGGACTTAGACCGATGCTGTCTACCTACAGGCTGCAGGAGAACTTATGGAACCTTGCGAGAGAGCTATGCTGAAGAAATATTTTAAGTTTAATTAGTTTAAAAATATCAGTGTAACAGTCATGCCTTGCACAGGGTATGTGAAAGAAGCTGATGAATTCAAGGTTATTCTCTCATTCAGGCCTGTTACTCAGTTTGTATAACAGAAGTGAAATCATGATTCTACAGTCTATAATATCTGTGGGTTTGTCCCCCTCTAGCAAGCAGGCTTTGGTCAGATAGAAGAAGAGGCCATCTGCAGGTCTCTTCCTTCTTCACGTCAGATCCTGGAAAGCCTCACTTCCTCTCTCTCCATCTCTATCTCCCCTGTCCCTCTTGCAAGCAGCATTTTTGTGTCTTTACCTCACCCGTTATGGCTTCCAGATGTCCCCCCATCCTATTCTGTAGTTGGGGATGGGTTTGGAGCGCGGCGAGGGTGCAAGCTTTGGACACTTACTGTAACTGGCTCAGCTGCTGCCTGTGGCTGCGATGCCTTTTCTGGCTGTGTCTGTCCTCGCTTAGTTTTATCTCAGTCCTGCCAGCTTCAGTTTCTCCCACAAGCTGAACTTAATGGGTTCTTTTTTCCATTCTTTCCTGTTCTGTCTTTATTCAAGTTTTTGGGTCTCATTGTTTTTATTTCACAATTATCTTTTTTACTTTTTAATTTAGTCTGTCCTGTGAATTTGGGATGTCCAACTTCCCAGTTGAAGCATCATAGCTGATTTCTTACCTTATAACTTCTGCCAGTCATCCCTTTTCAACGCAAGCAGAGGTTTTGAAAAGCTTCCACACTGAAGGAGTTTGTGTGAACTGAAGAATTTGTAGAAAAACAGTGTCATGGATGAGCGACAGATGTCTAAACCTCTCCATATACTTGAAAACAGTGTGGGTGTGGATTGCCCTTTTAGCTTCTTTGTCTCCATATTTGTGTCCACATGGATCATCACTCTTTGTCTGTTGCCCCATGAAGCTCCCTTACTGAGTCACTGTCTGATGAAAGGCAAAAAATACATCTGCAGTTTGTAGACCACTGGAGATGCATGATTTGCAGGTAGCTTGAACAAATGAGCTCTAAACCATACAAGCAATTCCATTTAATGTATGTTCATTGAGTAAATATGAAGTTTTAAAAACTTAGATGGAGCCTGTGTTTCCATATGCACACTGGCTTTAGGATTTTGAAGTAATATTGGAATCACATGCATCCGGTGTTTTCGTGAATTATTGACTAAAGAGGTGGGTGTGCCATTTTGGAGAACGCTGAACATGTAGCACTCTCTAGTGATGCAATAATTCAAATAGTTTCACTCTTAAAATTTGGACAAGACGTAACCAAATTAACATTAGTGGAAATATTTGCTTTGGTATGTTACTCATAGATGAGGATATTTTATTACAAAACAATCTAGGTACACCCTGCACTGAGTCATAGTTAGACTCAAAAATTTCACTTGAACACACCCTCGAGACGTGGCAAGATGGACAACAGCGCACATGCCTGTTTTGTCTGCTGAGTACATCGCTTCAGAGGGGCTCGCCTTTAAATAGTGAATTTCACACGCAGAGCTTACTACTTTTGTGGTTATGGAGCAAGATGGGACTGATAAGCAGTCAGTATTTTGGGCTAAACCAGTCTGGCTATGTGGATTAGGTGGCGTCACCCGTGTTTTTCCAGTTTCACTGCATCTTAAGGCCTTCTACTGAACTTGCGTGTATGGACTGCATATGTATGTTTATCTTCCAGTTTATGTAGTCATGGGTTTGTCTGCGGTTCCATGTCTTCCTGCAGGACATTTAACAAGACTGAAATTTCATCTTTTTTCTCATCTTGGCTCGCTTGCCCTACACATTGCAAAACTGTGAAAACAAAGAGCTCCAGTCATACTAATGCTTGGAGGCTTGGATAGTCACCTTTGCAGTGTTGCAATGAGTTCCTACCACACCTTGCCATAGCAACAGTTGCTATGTTTCAATGTGTATATTTTACTAGTGAGTCAAGATGTATGATCAAACTTTATGGTATGTTTTTCCTCTGCTCTTAAAAGGGTTATGGCATGTCTTTATGAATCTGCAGATTCAGAGCAACAGGAAAAAAGAAATCCCAGGGCAAATGAGGGGAGGGACTGTGTAAAGTCATTTCCCTTAAAGGGAACCGTCTCTGGTCCCCTTTAAGGGAAATGACTTGGCCCTCAAAGAATCTTGAACTGAAATCAAAGACATGCAAAGCAGCAGTGGCAGGGGGGAGATTGACTGATTTGACTAGTGATTTATACACACATAGTTTTAATGTCCCACTCACCATTGAAATTAAAGTTTATTGAGATGATGCTTTAAAATAACAGCTCAAATAGGTGCCTAGAGGCGTTTCGAGATGTCAAAGTGAATGATGAGATTTGCTTCTAGAATAACGTTGGGGGAATCTGATATTCCTTTCCTTATCTTTGGTCATATAGTATCGTTCAAAAATATTGAGTCACCCTTCATTTGTTTACATTTTCCTTGCAAGGAGTTGGACTTTCTTGTAAATGTAAAAGTGGTCTTGAGCAATAGCTCTCCAGGCTTTGTGAAGGTCTTTCAAAAAATTTTTTTTTAGACATTGGCTGATTTGTCAGTTATTTTCAGTTCAGTCCTTTTACCTTATTGTTTTTGGAGGGAGAGTTGTTTTTTGGTTATTAAGCTACTTAACACTGATCTGTAAATCATTCAAACATAAAAAAGGCACCTGACACATTTCTGGTTCACCACTTGTGTTAACATACAAGACAACAAAGAACCAATTTTAAAATTTATCTTTAGGTACTTTATTTCTAACCTGTTGCAAAACACATAATTTGTTCCATTTTCTTTAGTTTAATCTATAAAAAATGCCAAAGACAAAACAGTTTCACAGGCATTTTAGACAGTGGATAAACTGAGGGGCTGTCCTAAGGCCCTTTATAAGATAAATAAGGATTATATTGAACTTTGAGCCATGCAAAGCTACTACAGAATCCCAACAAAATGAAGCTGGAAATGACCATCGGCTTCCTTTTCTTCTTATTTTACATGTTACCTGACAAATTGTCTGTTATTTTAAAAAACTCAAACTTATAAGGAGCCCAATACTGTTTACAAATTACAGACTGGAATAACAGGTTAATATCTGCTGCTTGCTTCAATAAACCACCTGCTGTTTAAGTGGTGGCCAATGATTTTTTCCTGTCCAGAAAAGCAATTTCTGTAATCTGTTTAGCTGTGATATTTCTGCCAAGGCCAAAGCAAGACGAAATCAGCAATTATGTGTCAGATGTAGATGTAGGGAGCTACACTTAGTTGTGTGTGCACACACATTTGTGTCTGTGTTTGCATGTATGCTTTGTTGTGGACGGTGCCTGTGGGCTCCTGGCTCAGAGATGAAAGACATTTCTCATGTGGTTGCTTTAGTGGAGCTCCTGAGTCAGCGTGCAGCTACTAATCAGTGTTTTCTCCCTCTCAGCTGGCGTGAGACTCTTCCCCCCACTCTACGATCCACTACCCTGTTAGCTTTTACTAGTATAGTGCGGGTAGACTGTAGTTTAGCCTTTAGCTGTATTTAACCAATGCTATCTTGTCAGGTCAGCTTAGAGAAAGTAGACACGGTGAGGAAGCAAGGCGGGTGACAACTAGGCTGAGTGAGATAGCCTAGTTGTTTTAAAAACACTGGAGTTTGAGTTGGAATTTCTATTAAAAGCCACTTTATAATCAAGATGACAATTTAATGTAAGTACCCAGCAGTGTCCAAGGTGGTGTCTCTAAAAATTACATCAGTCTCCATTAGATAACACCCTTTGTGTTCACAGGGAGGGTTTGTGTCCACAATACTGAATTAACAGAGCCCTCATCTTGAGATAACGACATTTATCAAAAGTTCAGTGAAGGCAATAGAGATAAAGTAGCTCGTCATGGTATTTAATAAATTTTGGCTATTGACTGTATTGAACTTTATGAAAATGTATAAACTCCAGCAACACTTGTATAATACAGAACAGCTTTGATGCTAGACTTGTGTGTTTTTGGCCTTCAGCAAGCATGCATGTCCACATACATTTCAGCCAATGAGACACCTACTATGATTAGTTATCTCAGTCAAGGAGATTATGCAATTGGTTTGGTTGTTCAGTTTGTTTGTTAGCAGGATTACGCGAGAAATCATGGACAGATTTGCTTGAAATCTTTTGTAGCGGTAGGGCTCAGCTCAACTTAAGATTAACTCTTGATCAGGATGTGTATCAGGATACAGGAATTTTTGCAAGGATTCTTTACCATTGTAAGGTATGATATTTCACATATCTTCAAATACAAGTTGAAATGAGAAAAACTGGGAGAAATTTTGTCAGGTTCTTCAAGAATATATCACTAAAAAATATAGATTTAGTTATTATTCTGGATCCAGGGACTGGTTGCATGCTGTGGAGGGAATTTTCAGCCTTTGTGAAATTATGCAGTGCTTGCTGGGCAAAAAACGCAATGACAACATTCAAAAACACAAATACCAAAAATGACAACATTCACAGAAATCCTGAACATTGGTCTGAAAATTATGATGGCTTTTTAAAAAGAGAACTTTTGTGTGCTTTTGTATCTCATAGTGAAATACCATCATAAATGTCTCATGTGCACATTGGCTGACATTTATGTGACAGTTTGTGCATAACAAACTGTTGAATATAAGGTCTTGTTTTTCACAGTGTAAAGAGCTAAACTGGAGAGAATTCTTCTATTGTGCTTTACCAGTAAAAAGAGAAAAAACACCATATCAAACAGATCTCTCGTCTGTTTGTTTGCTGCTCAGGCATAACTATTTACCTTTGATACATGAATTAAAAGGAATCCAAAGGGATTTCATTACTAGATATTATCCTTAGTGTCAAACATGCCATGTCAGGTTAGACTTGCTTGATAAAATAGTGTTTTGGCGCAGATGAACTTGAAAACCATCGAATGTGTTGTGAAAAGCAGGATTGCCATCAGCCCTGAGCCAAATGGTGGTATATTTGACTGTTTTCATGTGGTGGTAAACCTGCAGTGAGCCTGCAATTAAGAAAAAAAAAATGGAATTCAAGACGGTCACTGTTTATCGGGTTATAAATTAACACTTTTTTTGAGGAGGACCTATGAAGGGCAAGATTTTGTTATTATACCTTAACTTTTCTTCATCATAAACCTGGAGATCCTATTTTACAAAGATGATGTGAAATCCGCCCAGTTGTTCTTTGCCTATTTCATAAACAGTTGATCTGATCTGCTTCAAACGTGGTGGTGCAGGTGAGTTTGATATTTGGATGAGCCGTTGTCATAATTTGAATAAAGTTGCTGTCTATTACCAGTGCTTCTCATATAGTGACTACTGCCTGCTCCACTCTGTGTAGGTGGAGGGACGTACATTTCTACACTGACATGTTTGTTTTGCTGTCTTTACCAGCAAAGTTGTTGATCTGTATTCTCAAATTGTTTTTTTTTATTTCTGTTTGGTTTTGACTTTTTATTTTGATTTCACTTTAGCTTCAGTTAGTTTCCAGAGTGGATTTTCTCTTTCCAGTCGGTTTAGATTTTCTTATTTGTAAATGTTTTATTTTGGTTTTTATTACAACCCGAATTCCAGAAAAGTTGGGGCGTTCTTTAAATTTGAACAAAATGAAAACTAAAAGACTTTCAAATCACATGAGCCAATATTTTATTCACAACAGAACGTAGATAATATAACAAATGTTCAAATTGGGAAATTGTACACCTTCATCCACTAAATGAGCTCATTTCAAATTTGATGCCTGCTAGAGGTCCCAAAAAAAGCCGGCAACAAATGGCTGAAAAAGCAAGAGAGTTCAAAAAGATTCAGCTGGGAGAACATCTAGCAAGAAAATAAGTTAATTGAGATCAGGTCTGTAACATGATTAGCTATAAAAGGGATGTCTTGGAGAGGCAGAGTCTCTCAGAAGTACAACAGCATGGCTTCTTAGAGAAGAGTCTGGGTGCTGAATTGGCCTGCTTGCAGTCCAGATCTTTCACCTATAGAGAACATTTGGCGCATC
>VUQH01033097.1:0-13075 GCA_015106775.1 Etroplus canarensis | reverse complement strand
TCAAAAAGTGCTGGTGGAAGAGAAACTGTCAGGCTACAGACTGTTAATACGTTGGCTTCACAGCTCCGGCAGCTGCCAGACCACAGCGCGTTCAGTCCAGTTCACACACAGATACGCAGCCTGATATGCTGCGATATCAGCATCAACTTCCTCTAACTGCAATCTCACAGCGAAACCCTCGCTCAACTTTAATGCATTTTCAGAGTCACTGCTCTTTCACATTAATGGCTCAAAGTAACGGCCCAAAATGCACACAGAGGCCAGTGACAAAACCATTTCCTGTCATGCTCCTCTCTAAAAAATAAAAGTACATGACTAAAGTGAAATGGTCATACAGTCAAGTTCGTACTAGTGCTGGACTATTCCCCCCTCCCCTCTGAATGATAGCTTAAAATGACTCATCCCCATTCAGATTGTTGCGTAATGAAAAAGCAGAATTAGTATTATGTAAGCTGAATAAAGGAGATCTTTCATGTGTACGCAGCGGCGAGGATTTCCTGGTGGAAAACAAATTACTAGGACATCAAAGGTCCAACATATTATTAATGACACCCCTCCAGTATTCGTGCCCTCCCAGTGCCGTTTGCCAGCTCATCCGTACACTCCGATGGCGCTGTGACACCGCAGCTGAATCAGGGCACAGTGGCAGCTGTTATTATGCAAAGCGAGCCGGTGATCCTGAAAGAAATCCGACGTCTTCAAGAGACTGGCGTCTGCTGTGGTTCACTTTACACTCGGCAACGGCTGACTACCAGCCGCTGTGTGGTTACTCTGCTACTCTGTTTTGCAACAGTTTGCTCGGCGCTGTCATGCGCTGCCATTTCCCGGAGATCTCTTGCTATTAGTCGAACAAGTGGGCCATACTAAGGGAAATGAATGCCCCACAGTCAATATTTACAACAAAATTAATTAGTTTTGAAAAGGGTATAGACACAGAAAACTGTAGTGCTGATTAAACATAATCTAGGCAGAAGAAAAGGGCCAAAATAAGGGAGGAAAAACAAGCAGCCATCAGGTATTAGCTTTGAGAGCAACAAGATTGTTGGCATTTCATAAGAATCTGACCTGTCAGGAGCTCTTACAATTTTCAGGGAACTAAAAATAATTTCAAAATAGCCATCTCACTGTTTAAATCAGTTAGAGACAGCTACTTTGAAGTGGGGTTGTACGCGATTTTGATCCTCAGTGTGTTACCTGCAGCCGAAGGCAGTAAACAGGTTAGCCGGTGTTGGTGTGTGGCTCTAAAGAGAGGACTTAGAAAGGAGAGCAGAGACGCTTGGGACCAGAAGAGGAAACGAGTCCGCTCTTTAGAACTTCCTCCGCTTCAGAAAAATAAAACTCGTTTTGCTTCCTTTCTTGCGCTCTGCTGGACTTTTACTGCAGGCGTGACTCAGGAAGCTCCTCCACGCACACAGCAACAGGGGACCAAGCGAGGGTTACTCCGGGCTAACAGGTGTGCGTACCAAGTGGAGTTTGTGGAAACGTTAACACAACGAGCCTCATGTTTGTATAAAAACAGCGGCAATGAAAAGTGGCATTACGGCTAACCGAAAGTCATAACAGGGACCGACTCCATAACCCTGTGCCAAATATCTGTTTTTAGTTCAGAGCTCAGAGGTGGATTATTTCTGTTTCTTTGATTGGGTAGTTTCACAGTGCAGAAAATAAACCTGCTAAATAAAATGGAAGTCTGAAGCCACACGTGAATCGGCAGTCAATGAGGCAGACACGCCAGGTGAGGTCCAGAAATCAGTCCAAGGATATAACTCAAAGAAGAACAAAAGTGCAGCAGGAAAAACTAAAAACCAAAACAACACAGGGAAAAAAGTATTAGTACAGCGTAATTTATACTGCTGCAGTGAATCTACACAGAGCCTACAACATAGTGGTTTACATGGTTACCAGCATTTCTGCTTTTGCGAGGTGTGCCTGCACTGCCCTGCAATTTGCTGCCAAGACGCTAGTTGGCAGTGTGGTGCCTGTGCAGCTGTTGAGATTCTATTCTTCTATTATTTCTCATCTGTTCTTCCTGAGTTTATGTCAGATTAAAAAAAAAAAAAGTACTTCCAGCCACTTCCTTGTATTCTCCCCAAGGGGTCGCCACAGCGGATTAATCCACACTGGTAATTCAGCAGAGGTTTTTGTTTTTTACGCCGGATGCCCTTCCTGACGCAACCGCCCATGAAGAGAGGGGCTTGTGTTCCCACCTGGAATCGAACAAGGGACCTTTTGCTTGTAAGGAGAACGTATAAACATCGATTTTTTTATTAAAATTGCGGCGAAGAGGTAGCCAGAAAAATGTACAGGAAACGACAGTACTGAACGGGCCAATCAGTCGTTGCGGCCTGCATCGGACAGATGCACGCAAGGTTACGGTGTGGGTTGCGTTGTAGGGTTTCGTGAGGGTTTGCGGCTACAACACACACCCGTCAATAAGCCTTAAGTAGCTGGAAAGGGGGCACAGGTTATACTAACGAGGCCAAGACAGGCGGTTACGAAAGAGGGAGAGAGACAACGCCAGGAAGTACACTGTGACCAGGAATTACAAAATAAAACAGAAATTGAGAAACACTGAACTCTACACTGGAAACTACGGAAGGTCAGAAATGGTAAATATAAGACCAGACATAATGAGGTGAAACACGCCTGCAGTTTGTTGACTTATGTTAGTCCCCTACCAGGAAAGGGTCATGCAGTAGACCAATCAGGGAAGGACGACTACACCAAATTGGGCCGCAGACATGGTGTCTCCATCACCGTTTCCGAGATATACAGTTTCTCCACTTGCAGAAGAACAACACAATCTCAGAACATTCAATAAAAACTGGGTCTGACTCAGCAGCATCTCCAAAAGTCTCTGTTACAGTTGTTGGACAATCCCAGAGGAGTGTGAAAACAAAGCTTGTTTTTTTTCCCCGTTTCCAAGGATACATTTATTCATTTTGAACATGAGAAAATAAACAGGGGAAACATGGTTTCTCTGCGTGGGTTCTCTCTGGGGACTCTGGCTTCCTCCCACAGTCCAAAGACATGCTTGTTAGGTTAACTGGTGATTCTAAACTGGTTGTAGGTGTGACTGGTTTTCTCGTCTCTGTGCGTTATACCTGTGATGGACTGGCAACCTGTGCAACGTGTACCCTGCCTCTCATTCTCCAGCTCCCCCATGAGCCTGACTTAGAAAAGCAGTTAGATGGATGGACTCAATTGTGGTTTTACAAGCCAGCGCTCCTGGTTCCCAGCAATGAAGTCACACAAAGTGACCAGCAACTCTGATGCACCGTTGCGGCGTAAACGTGACAAAATGCACAGTTCATTTCTCATAAATTGTATTAAATGTGCATAATCATAATAACTGATCTTAAGCAATATGAAAAACACATTACATTATTTCCTGCCTGTGGTGAAATGGGTTAATACGGTGCACTCCAATTCAAAGCACAGCAGCAAACTGACACATTGTGACAAGCCAGGACTGTGGTTAAATTGATATTTCCCTCATAATGTTGTTTTTCAGTTTTGTGTTTTCAGTCTCCATCAAAACACAATTTTAACATTCCCTTTCCATCGGCATCATTTCCGTGAAATGCTAAACACTGAGAATGACTGGAAGTAGTAGCTGTGATGACTGTAATGAGCTCAACTCTGTGGTAGGCATCACATTACTGCAGTAATGCAGCAACAGGCCCAGCCCGACTATTAACAGCTGAATACTTACTACAAGCTTCATGAAGGTAGGACACATTTGCAGGGCTGTTGCACAGGATTGATCTGCGTTCAAAACTGTGTGTCGAACCCCAGAGAAGAACTCTAAATCTCAGCTGAGATATTTGGCATCAATTCGCCAGTAAATAAAATATGTGCACTAGATATTGAGTAAATTCCAAACTGCACCAAGGTCGCAGCCCCCCCCGCAGGTCTGTGAGTGTGTCAGTGTGCTGGTGTGAGCGCCAGGAAGCCTATCTGGTCTTTCATCTCGCTGGCTGGTTCCAGCAGCCGGCAGGACAGAACATTTGCTCCCCTGCCCAAGGAAAGTGCTGGTGCCTGGCAGAGTCGCTGCCACAAAAGAGTCAGGTGTCACTTGGCTCGACTCAGGCTGGAAACACAGCTGACCAGAGGCGCAAACTGTCATGACCCCGGTGACTGAGCACAGTGCAGCGCTAAAGGCGCCTCATAGGAGACAACGGGGCCGCGCTAGCTCTCCTGAATCATCGGCCAAAATCCAGACGTGGCCCCGCAGCGCGTTGCTGACCGAGATGCAATTTTTGTTTTACACAGATTTTACCGTCTCCTAAACTTGGCAATTAAAAACAGGAAAAGAAAATAAAGGAATCTAACCTGGGGCATTTGACCTCAGCAGCAGAGGAGATGAAATAATTACGCAGAAACAAGGGAGAAACGAATCCAGTGCGAAGAGGCAGCCAGTGTCAATGAAGCTAAAGGGGCTAAATGCAGGATCTGCTCTCTTATTCTGTTTCAAGCAGTCACTTTTCACTTCCCCTCCCCTGCCTGCCCCGCTTTTCATTTTAAACCTTCAAAAGCACCTCTTCCTGTCAAGAAAATACAGAAGAGGAGCGGCTAGATCTTTTTAGATGGATGTACTGCTGCAGCGCAGCCTGGGTCTAATACCTGTTCATTACAGAACACAAAACCTCACGCTCTCATTCGCCGAGCGCCTTCTAATGTGGCACAAATGGTAGCCCAGTCTGCAGCTCAGGCACAATAACCACACACACATCATCAACCCTGTCCTCGATAAACAACGGGCCATTTCTTATCATGCTCCACGTGTGGACGTGAGGAAACGCAGAAAAGCATGTTCATGTTAGACAGAAGCCACTGTAATCTGGCTCTGTTTGCTTTTCTCCCGCTATTGATGAACGACGTCCGTCTCTCAACTGATCCGCAGAATTCGAAAGTGGAAATTAATCTCGGAGCGACTCAGCCGATGTTACGAATACAGCTGGGGATAGAAATTTTTCTGACTCTGGTGTCCCTACTAGGACATGTCTTGAGGAACGTCATTAAGTCTAAATCAAATAAATCCGTTTATTCAATGTGATTTTTTTTTTTTTACCATCAGCAATACAATTTACAGATGAGGCTAAAGGTCTATTCAGACCAAGTTTGTGCCTCTTGAGGATATGGGATGATTTTAACGTTACCTGTGTTTGCTGGTGATTTTAACTCATGCAGGGCTTGTGTGTAGGCAACTGTCACCCCTCAACCCAGGATAAATTTCTACTTCAATTACCCACTGCGCAATTTAAATCCATTATGAGCAGCATTTTTGTATTTGAAAGTAAATCTGTGATATTTTTTTTCCGGAGGGATAAAATCCTGTTCCCTTAATTCTTTAATACCTTCAGCTGTAAAGATAAAATAATCTTCAGTGGTAAACTTGACTTCTGTGTTTTAGAGCAGGAGAAAACATGACCAGATAGTGGCACCGTTACACGTCACGCTGAGCTGAACGTGAACGTTTGCAGCAAAAGCCCTTGGAGCCATTCATCAGTGATAGGCAGGCTTCACTCAAAACCACATGCCAACCACGGAACTAATAAGTGTTAGTGGGAGGTTTTAATGCCAGGCCATCCTGCAGTTACTGATATTTCAGTCCAACTGACTGACAGAGGCACTGCCAAACTCACAGACCAGTGATGGCAATGATTTCATCAGAAAATTATTTAAAAACGCCAAGGCTGAACAGTCCTATCTCACAATACTGAAGAATCTTTCAAAACGATCCTGGATCCAGATCAACTCCAAAAGTTAATCACTTCTGTGATGGGCCAAGTCCTACCACCGGTCAAATTTTCATGTTCATACGTCTGTAACGTCTTCTGCCAACAAACTGGACCATTAAAGTGGATAAACTATTCCCCAGGACCTCTGAAACGATATCTCTGAATGCTTTCCCCCTCGGATACCATCCGGTTAGAGACAGGAGACAATGTCCTCCATTCAGCATACATTAGTTGGCCAGTAGACGTGGTTCTGAAACAGAAATGTATTTCCATTCAGCCATGTACTCTCTTCCATAAAAACTTAGGCTACGTTCCCACTGCAGGCAATTCCGATTTTTTTTTGCGTGGTCGTTCACATTATAATTTAAATGCGACCGCCATCAGACTCCAGGGTGAACAGTCTCCAGCCCTGAAGCGTGCTGTACAAACATGGGAAAGGACTAAAGCCATCAATTCTTAAACATAAATGGAAATTATATCCAGTGAAAACTCCACCGCTACAGTAGTTAGCACTGACACCTCCCTGCAAGAAGGTCCTGGGTTCAACTCCATCTGCATGGAGTTTGCAAGTTCTCCCTGGGTACTCCAGCTTCCTCCCATAGTCCGAAGACGTAAGTGTTTGGTAAACTGGTGATTCTAAATCGGCCATACCGTCTGTCTCTCTGTGTTAGCCCTGTCCAGGGTGCACCCCACCTCTTGCCCCCTGACAGGCACTGTAAAGCGCACTAACCTACATTAAAAGTACTAAACGAATAAAATTTGACCAACTGATTGATGCAAAAGAAAAACTAGAAAAAACTGAGCCAGTAAGCCACGTCTACCACAACCAGTCGTTTGAGAGCAGGTGGGCTGACGATACTTGGAGACCCGCGGCTCATCTGGCCTGGGTCGACCCCTGCAGGGGCCCAAGGAAGTGGGATTTTCTTTAGTAGAAAAACTATTTCCTTTTAGCCACCTTACACATGCTTTTTAAAAAAAAGGCCAGCCAAATATCATAATCAAATAACGTTTTAACTATTGAACTGATACTCATCAACTTATGTCCACTAATTACAGCTAATTAAGCTGGAGCATTATTTACCATTTATGAATGACTGCAACTGTGATTTGGTGCCAAAAATCAAAGATAACCTCCCCAGTGTGTCTCTCCTGTTGTTACCCACTGTGTGTGCACAGGTGATCTGCCGTTCCATCTTTGCCTCACAATACACCAGAATGACAGTGTTACATCAACTGAGTGCAGCATTAAATTACCCACCACCTCCTCCTGCCGCCGGCCGAATCCACCGGGGATGACAACTTTTTAGCTGCTGCTGAATACTTTCCAATATCAGATTGTATTTTTGCACGAAATGCACATCCCGGCATATAAAAGATTCATGCGAGAGCTGCGCCTCGTGTTTGCTGAGGGTTCAGAAACAGCACAGGTATGAGGGGAGGCCGTGATTCGATGTTCGCAACGTGCGGCTTCGACCTGGAAATGGCGGCAGCAGACCAAATTTTACGTGCTGTAATTATTAGAGTACCACACAGCGTTGCCGAGTGAATATTAAACTAGCACACTCCCACGGCCGAAGTGACTGTGACGCAATCAGTGAGCTCATTTCTCGAGAGATGACTCGCACTTCTGCCGACTTCCAATTAAAACAGCCGCTTGTAATTTCTGTTATTTGTCACATTCTGCCTGTGCACACACACACATGCTCTCTGACAAAGAACAAACACTGCACTTAATAAGTTACCTACAGCGCTCATGTGGATTACTGACAGCTGATTTAATCTTCTTTTAAAATGGCAAAAAAGAAAAAAAGCTCCAGAAATAGTCAAATGTTTCATTTAATCACAGATTATCCACTTCAAGGGTTAGAAAACAAGATCACACATTTGACTAGATGCGCTCCGGTGCGTTCAGTACTCAGCACTTTCAGTATTTGGTTTCACTACAGATTTTTGGTCAGTCACAAAATAGCACTGAGGTCACACGTCAATTCTCAGGTACTCAACAGAGTTTGTGAAACAGCCATGACGGCAATGCCAGCATCAAGGAGGCTGCTTCTGAGCAGCTCACTTCTGTTTGAATGATTAGATTTCTGCACTGATATCAATCGTCACAGGAGAACCGGACACCGGGCGACACTAACTCCCTTAAATTGCCTACAAGAGATGAAGCTTTAAGTAAAAGATGGCAAGTGGATCAGACACAGTGTCCTTGCCAGACCTTGCTGCTCTGAGGGAGGTCCAGCACATGAGCAAGCAACCTTTAGTGCATCAGACAGAGACATAAGTACTAATGAAGCTGTTTTTTTTCTTCTTTATAATGTTGCACCGTGCATATTAACACAGCCCAAACTCAAACCATCTACGGGCCAGCTGCCCAACGCCAGCCCCGACCCGCTTTGCTGTCAAATCTAATAGCTCAATCTACAACTTCTGAGGGGAAGGGACTGTTAGCTAGCCACATCAAAGGGACACATCAGAGCGCGGGGTGCGAGCGAGAGAGCGCTGGAGAACAAATAGGGTTGCAGGAGGTTGATGCTCCTCCGCTCTTCTTTTTAAAGATGAGTTAAAGAATGGCAACGACCTCGCAGCGAGGTCGTGGGACTGTACGTGTGGAAACCCTCATCAGACACGGCTGTAAATCCCGCTCACACCTTTTCTCCTGAACGCATGACAGCCTCAAGGTTTCTTCATCATGACCTCTAGGAAAAAATTAAAACAAGAGAGGAAAAAAAAACCAAACCACTTCTTCACACAGACGTTCAATTTCGCTCTGTTACTTCCCTTTTATAAAAGCATGCGCGTGCGTACGCACACATACGCGCGCACACACACACACACACACACACACACACACACACACTGGGGCTTCCCCTTTAACACACGAGGTGAGGCAGATTTTCCCGCCTGATTGAGTTATTGTAATCAGAATCAAAATCAGAAACCTTTATTAATCCCAGGAGGGAAACTGCTACCCAATCAAAGTATACACACATATATATATAAATGTATAAAGAGTCAGATGTGAAGTTCATGCCAAATCTGAAGCTGATCTTTCTCAAACATTCACCCACGACCGCTGCATGCACACACATCCTCAGCTACCCAAACATCTAGTTTTCTTAAGGCTGGTAGTGTAAGCAGCAAAGGGAGAGTGATAGAACAATGAAGCAGTGCATGAATAAATTTCACTCCGTGTCACGCCATGTTAGACTTTCAGACAGTGACACACAAGAAACTGAGGGATTCTCACCCAGCCAAAGCTTTCAAGCCTCCTCTTTTATTCAGCAGACAGACATGGAGCTGGCAGTTTAATCCACACTGCTGGTCTTAGAATAATCATTAAATGCTTTCAGTGATGCAATGCAGGCTTGGGCCAGGCAATCGTCCCTTGGAGTACAAATAAAATAAATTTTTAAAAAAGCGTGGACAATTTCTGGCAGAAGCTACGCTTCGTACACAGCTCGAAATGAAATACAAAAGACATAATAGTCCCATCAAGTCTGGTTAGCAGAGAGGAGGCAGCCTGTTCAACATGAGGGGCTTCACTATGTCTGAGGCAAGTTTTGAAGACTCTCAGAACATAAAAATGAGTTCAAAGTTTGACCAGCAGCCTTTCTGCACCTTATCCTGCAGCAAAGTCTGCTAACTATGGACTGCCTGTGGGGTCGCCACAGCAGATCAGTCCACAGAGGTTTTACGCCAGATGCCCTTCCTGACGCAACCCTCCATGGTGAGAGGGGCTTGTGTCCCCACCTGGAATCGAACCAGAGATCTTTCGCCTGTCAAGTCAAGTCAAATTTATTTCTATAGCACATTTAAAACAACCTCAGTCGACCAAAGTGCTCAACATCAGTTAAAAGAAATGAAAATAAAAACAAACATTTAAAATATTAGTGCATACAATAAATACGATAATGGTAACAATACATCGGAATAAGATAAAAGATAAAAATGTATCAAATTAACAGTTAAATAAAGCTAAAAGGCCAAAATAGCTCACCTAGCTGGGTTTAAATGCCACGGTAAAAAGATGGGTTTTAAGTAGTGATTTAAACTTTACTACAGACTGTGCAGCTCTGACCTGATAAAACTGTCCCACAGTTTGGGTCCCCCTACTGAAAAGTCTCTGTCCCCACAAGTTCTAAGGCGAGCTCTCGGAACAACTAGAAACAGCTGGTTGGCTGACCTCAGCGCTCTGGATGGGCGGTGAGGCTCAAGGAGCTCTGACTAACACGAAGGCGCTGGGCCGTTCAAGCTTTTAAAAACAATCAGCAAAATTTTAAATTGAATTCTAAAATTCAATTTAAAATTCAGTTTTGATGTCAAACTGTGCATACACGGGGTCAAACAGAGCAGACGGCCCTCCCTGCTTTCTCCGTAGCCACTGGGTAAGAGTCAGAAAACTCTATCATTCAGTGTGGAGTTTTGAGGGCTATAGAACCATTTAATATGCGCAAAGAGCCCGAGCCGGAGGGAGGAACACACCGTTCCCACCCCTGGTCCAGAATGAGAGCAGTGCGTGGTGAAGGTCGCGTTCTGATGATGCAAACAGAGCAACAAAACAAGCTGACTCATGATCCTGAAGACCACAGATCTGACGCTGCTCACTCCGACTGACCTTAGTGTCCGACACCGACCGGAAACGCTCCTGAAGTTGCACCGCTGGTACAGGCGCAGCCCGCACTTTGGTTATATGGGGAGCAAATGCCTTGCAGGAGCTGAACTAGCGCCTTGTCCTCCAGCAGCTTCCCCACAGGGCTCTCCTGCATCGACAAATCTCATCTGAAGTGAGCAGGGCTTCGTCTCTCACAGGACCGGTGGAAATGGAAAGATGGCTCTGCAAACTTCCTTCTTTCCCACACTGGTGGAGCGCAGGAAGCGCTCCTTTCCGGAGCGTTTAAAACCCATCATTCAAGCCTGCCGATTCTTCCCCAGGTCACGCTCGGGTCACGCTCGGGTCACACTGAAATCCGCGCTCTTCCTCCGTCAGTGTTTTCCTGTCAGAGAACTGTTGACAGAGATCCTCCTGAGCCAGGAGCCAATGACTCACTCAGCCCTGTAAAATAATGAGATGCATAAAACATAAGTTTCTGTATATTTCAGCGGTAAGACCGGTTTATTTATAGACGGAACCCATCTGGCAACTTGTCATAACATTCGCAAGAGTGAAACAAAGCTAATGTTCAAAGCACTTAGCCTCACTTACAAGTGCAGAGGGAAGGGTGGGCCCGGGACCCCCGCCTGCCGTCCTTTCTGTGAACCTCCCGCTGTAAAATGCTGCAAGGAGCACAACCCATCCCAGTACTGTTCACATTTCCTCCTGACTCACTCTCTTCAGACAACACACACACACAGACATCTTGAAGGCTGGCAGGCTGGTGCAGGGCATTTAGAGGAAATCATGCATGCATCAGCTGCTGTTTGTTCAGAGATGAGACATGATGCTGTCTCAGACTCTCAGCCTCTCCCAGGCTTTTAGCATCAGACAGGAAACAGAGGGGAAGGAAACTGCTTTCTAAGTTTTCCACTTCCATATTTTATCAGGAAGAAATGCCTGAATGTTAACTCCTGTTTGGAAACTGGTTTGGTTTTGGAACACTAACCCTGTCAGCTGCAGCGGTGCTGCGGCACAAATAACGGAGACAGTTACCAAGCTCTAAAAAGAAAAGACAAACGCAGGCTTTATCACATGGCGTATTTGCACTGCTGATGCAGTTTTGGCTCACGTGGGTTCTGCTTTATTAATTAGCTGCCCCTCCCCCTCCCTGGAGGGTCAAAATCTGTGGTTTGATGTCCAAACGAAGCGAACATTCACGCTTGAATATTGTCACAGTGTCACTTAGGGTTCCATTCAGTTTTATTTATATAGAGCCAATTCACAACAAAAGTCGCTTTGAGGCGCTTCACACTGTAAGGTACAGTATCCTGTAGTACTAGAGAGAAAACCCCAACAATCAGATGATCCCCTATGAGCAAGCACTCGGCGACTGTGGGAAGGAAGAACTCCCTTCTAACAGGAAGAGGCCTCCGGCAGAACCAGGCTCTGCCACGGTGGGTTGGGGGTGAGTTGACAGAGAAAGGAGAGCGAAGCGAGACGCAGACTATGGGAGAGAGAAGACAACATTCAACTGTCATGTGAAAAATTAAGTACACCCCATGATTCAGCAGCGGCTTGTAGAACCACTTTTAGCATCAATAAGCTGACGTAGGTAAAAGCGAGGCTTTCTCCTGGCAACGCCTCCAAACGAGCCACGTTTGTTCAGTCTTTCCCTCACTCTGCTGTCGAGAACTTGAAGGTTTAGCTTGCAGCTAAGGGCCTGTAGAGCCTGAGAGGCAGCCTTCGGGTTCTTTTTTGCCATTCCTCAGAGCATTGCAGTCTGACCGTGGAGTGAATTTGCCGGGACGTCCACTCCTGTGAAGACTGTGTGCTATTGTTAACACACAGCTGAATGCTCCAGACAGGCAACTCGCCAGACCCTCTGCTTATATAGAGGTGGTCACACTGGCTTGATGATCAGTTGATCAATTGCATTTGATTACCCTCTTCATCCCTATGGAAACAGCGAGGGGTGTACTTAGTTTTTCGCACGACTGTAGCTGGCCTATGTCGAATGCCGGCCCTGGGCTTTCCCACTCTTAAAGCTTCAGCGGTCGCAAAGCCGGGTAATGCTTTTAGTTTGCTTCACGAGCAGCTGAAGCTCAGGATGTCCTGATTGGTTCTCTCAAACGCTGGCCTCAGCTTAGGGGCTGACGATCAGGTGCTCAACGCTTTTCTGAACAAAGTAAAAAGGAGCCACTGTCCTGTAAGTCACAACAACAAGAAAGCATTGGTGGGTAGTGAAAGCCTGAGGCCCGTTCATTTATTCCTTTTTTAGCAAGCTATTGGCTCAGTGAGGTGAAAATAAACTTAGACCTTCAATGACATCATAATCCACAGTCAACAGGTTTCACCGGAGCTGCTATCTGTAACAAATGCCCCCTGTTACAGCCCCTGCAAACTTCGAGTGGTCTACAACAGCGAGATTCACCTCTTCTCAGCACCACAGGAGGCTGAAGAGTTCTACAAAAGCATCCCACAACCACAGTAGTCTGTACAGGTAACGCTGTGTGTAGATTTAAACGAGGTGCCACAGAGAGCTGCTGCATTCCTAATTAAAACCTTTAAACACCATGGTGATTGGCTGCAGGCGCTAATTGATTATTAATAAGCCTTTTCTTAGTGAGAGTTCAATCACAAAGATAAATACAGCTCAGGCATACAGTATAGGTGTGTATATATGCAGATGCATATATGTTTTTGTTTATCTTATCTTCTGTTTATGTTTCTAGTA
>VUQH01033093.1:0-10778 GCA_015106775.1 Etroplus canarensis | reverse complement strand
TGTCCATCTGATTTTCCCTGGGAGTGACCAGGATGGACAGGATTAGAAATGAGTCCATCAGAGGGACAGGTCATGTTGAGAAGTTTGGAGACAAAGTCAGAGAGGCAAGGCTGAGATGGTTTGGACATGTTCAGAGGAGGGATAGTGGACATATTGGACAAAGGATGTTGAAGATGGAGCTGCCAGGCAGGAGAAGAAGAGGAAGACCACAGAGAAGATTGATGGATGTAGTGAAGGAGGACGTGCAGAGTGTTGGTGTGAGGGAAGAGGATGCAAGGGATAGGGTGAGATGATTAGATGAGCGGCTGTGGCGACCCCTAACGGGAGCAGCCAAAAGAAGAAGAAGAAGAACCACATGTCCGTCTGCGTTGGTATTTGTCTGCAACCAACGCAGACGCGCAGACATGCAGCCCTCCAAAAAGCCAACTATATGTAGCTCGACGCAAGTGACGCAACTCGCAGCTCAAATGCTGATTGGTTAAAAAGCAGCAAGGTAGCAATATTGGAGTTCCAAATTAGAAGCCTGAAAAAACCATAAAAGATTAAACAAACCGGCACACAGGCTGCAGTGAATGCCTTACATTTCTTTAAATGCTGTTTCACTTCAACTCTTTGTATTAATGTCAGTCTGTGCTGGCTGGCTGAAGGACCACCAACAGCAAACACAAGTAGCCTACAGACCGGTTCTTTGGGACACTGCCCCCCGGTGAAATAAACAGCTACAACACCTAGACGACCTGTCCGTAGTTCCCTCTGTGCTGCTAATGTGCTCCCAGTGCAGTCACATAAATGAGCCTTTCCACTTCAGTCTAGTTGGCTTGGAATGGCTCTTAATGTGGTGGGCCCTCTGCATGAGGAAGCAATCGCTGTGCAAATGTGTTGGGGTTGGATTAGAATTTGGCAAAAAAAGCTGCAGATCTAATTCCAAACTGGCCTCCAAACATGCCACCTCTCACTGCTTATGCACGCTGATGCGGAGGGTCCACCGCATTAAGAGCTTTACTAACCATGTTTCTCAGTGCCTGCTGAGAAACTGGAGAGGATGCTACCCAGCTACAGACATGCATTGTGTGTGGTTATTTCCCTAGGACTGCCTCATAATAATAATAATAATAATAATAATAATAATGATGGATTTAAAAAAATAGTGGTAGAAAAAATTGTTTAGCAAATAATGACAGATTTTACTTTGCAGCAGCTGTAGTAAAATATGTTGACATCGGTGGTGCTCTTTCATGTACTCACTCTATCTTATTCCATTTTATTTTGCTGAATTGTTGCTGTGCCCCTGCATTGAACAACTTTTGGGCAGGACCCAGACGCTGATTATTTATCCCAAATTGACTCACTAAAAATACTGACAGTCAGTTACAATGTAGCATCTGCTAACACTGTTTATGTATGTATTATAGAAATAGGAAAGAAACATACAAAATGGGGTCATCGAATCACTTGGAGGCACAGTAAGAAAAGTTCACCAGCATCCTGTGTGCTTTTCACATTTTGCTTTGCATTTTGTCCTCCTCTGAACATTAATGTAGCTACAGCAGGCTGAGCAGGTACAACAGATGGTGAGTAAAGCATCCATAATTAGTCTTTATCCAGTTAAATTATGGTGCTGAAGGAACCGGTCAAAATGTTCGATTCATCTGTTGTTCAACTTTATTTTTGAATCTGTCTCTAACTGTGTCTGCTGTTTGGAGCTGAGCCAGTACCTCACAGTGGCTTTTTAGAGCTTTTTCCCCTGAATATAGCTGCCTGCTGCGTCTGAAAATGAGAGTATGGCAGCAGTGGGAGTGAATGAAAACAGTAAAACTGTGGGCCAGTCTGTTAAACAGTAAGATAAATTCAGTGGAGAGCTCTGTAAAATAAAGTTGAACTGCAGTTTAAACTAATAATTCTCCATAGGTTCATCACTACAAGCGTCTTCTTTCACGTCGCTGATATATTTCGGTTTCTATTAGAATTCCACCGAGGACATGGATTGAAGCTGTGACATTATAATTTAATGGTCCTGTTCTCCACATAGTCTTTTTAAAAGCCTTTTTGGCTTTTAGAAACAAACTTTAAATAAAACAGAAAGCTCTGAGGGTCGTAAAAAACTGCAACCTAAAGGAGGCCTAGATTTCCATGTATGGCAAAATATGCTAGTGTCAACATAAACACTGAAAGAAATGTTGCATTTGGTTTTTATTTAGAGTAAAACGCTGATTAACAAAAAACAAAACAACACCTGAAAAACAAACATTGTTTACTTTGTCAGTTTCACGCCATTGTTTAATTTCCTTGTCATATACCCCACCAGTGGGGTGCACCCTGCTCTTTGGGAACCACTGAGAAAGTCAGATTAATCAGTTTTATTTGAGGGTGATAATTCAACTCAGTTCAATTTTAGTTATATAGCATTCAAAACAAAAATCACCTCATTGCATTTTATACTGTAAGGTAAAGACCTGAAGATTATTAGAGAGAAAGCCCCAAGAATCAAATGATACCCTATGAGCAGCACTTGGCAGTGGCGGGAAGGAAGAACTCCCTTTTAACAGGAAGAGACCATAGGTAGAACCAGGCTTAGGTAGAGTCAGTTATTTGGGCTGAGGGGTTAGGGAAAGAGAAAAAGGAGAACATAGAGGACAACACAGATTATGGAGGAGAGAAAACAATATCTGATGAGTAGCAGCAGTGACATGGGGGTGAAAAGAGGTTGACGGAGAAGAAATGCTCATTGCATCATGGGAAATCCCCCAGCAGCCTACGCTTATTGCAGCATAAGTTAGGATGGTTCAAGGTCACCTGATCCAGCCCTAACTATAAACTTAATCAAAATGGAAAGTTTTTAAGCCTAACCTTAAAAGTAGAGAGGCCCATGTGGGTGTGGGTTTGCCCTGCCCACACAGCTCCACAGTTTACCCACAGATGCTCACTGTGGGCTCACACAGGCGTGTTTGCTGGGTGGGTTATTGTCGTGGGGAAATCTAGCGCTATCCACCTTTCATAATTCCTATTTTGTGGCACTGGGGAGTTTATTTTCCACTTTCAGTGTTAAGAGAAGGAATGTAGGCTCTACCAGTGGGAAACTCTTGTACACATACAATGAACGGTGATTTAGTCTACCATTATTAGTGACCAGACGTGGACAGCAAGTCTCTGAGTTGCAACTACCAGTAAGCAAGGCTTATTAGATGATGATAATATTGATTAAATGAATTAATGTCTAAACAAGAGGGAATAAATGTTAAGTAAAATAGTGGTGAGAGAGATTATTGGCACAACCTGAGTATAAACTAGCAGCTGAAAATGGTTCGGTCATGCCGATTGCTACGTTCACTGCTCTCAACAAGAAATCTCATTTAAAAAGACCAAGCAAAAGTGAGGTGCTGGATTTCATAACTTTACCTCATGCAGATCTGGGAATCAGCTTGGCCTACATTTGCAGGCTCTCTGTATTGTTGATGAGGATAATCTCATATCTCAAGTGAGTTACAGACTAACAACTTGAACTGTGGAACAGCAGCGGTTCATCATTTGTAATTTCTGGAAGATATCTTTCTTTTTTCCTCGCTCTCTGTCTCCCCTCTCACACTCGTCTTGCTTTGAAGTGATTTAATTCTGACTTGAATGCTGTCCAGGAAATTACAAAGCCACTGTAATGAAGTGTTACTGATTGGACAAGTACCCTTGTGTGAACATTCATTTTTCTGCTATCCAGAAATTTTGAAATGAGTACTGGGCAGGTTGGATCGTGTGCATTGATTTTTTTTTTTTAATCTCTTTAACCTGCAGCAATTTGAGGCTTTCTGGCAGCAATGTAAGCTGATAATCTTTTGACAGGGCTCGTGCCAAAATAATCTGATATTTTAGTTAGTTCACCACCAAAAAATGTTACCTCTAAAAATGTGGTTACTCCTGTGATGAGAAAGCTGCTGTATTTTATGTGGCAAAGCCTGCCCCAACACACTGCACATGAACTCTGGTCTCCAATTTTTTACCCATATGTGACCCATACCTGAGTTTTTATGACACTCTGAGCAGCTAAACTACGATGTTTTTTTGAAATCGGATTAAGGCCACTTTCGTATGTGGTCCTAAATTGATACATGTCTGATGGTTTTCAAAGCAACTTCAGTCTGAACGGTCATGTCGCATTTCATCCGACCTTCACGTCACTGAAGTGAGACCGACGTCATAATTCTGCGCCGGAGGAGGTGAGACGTGACGAGATCAAATTTAAACAATGGACGAAACGAGCATGGCAGACAGCGTTGATGGAGCTACAGTAGTCTATGGCATGCTACACAATGACACGTAGTTATTTTCGTAAACGCAGCGTGCTGCATGTGACGTCACGTCGTCTTCCTCTGCACGATTCTCACTTCAGGGCTGGAGACTGTTCACCCCGGAGCCTGATGGCGGTCGTATTTAAATTAGAATGTGAATGATGACCTCAAAGTAATCAGATCTCAGCAAAAAAATCTAAATTGAGCATTAAGACCTGAACGTAGCCTAACTGAGCACTCAAAGCACTTTTTACTACAAGCCTCAATCACCCATCCACACACACATTCATACAGCGCTTTATTCTGTACCTTTAACTGCCCTGCACACATTCACACGCTTACCAGGAGAAAATAGGGGTTTCTTGTCTTGCCCAAGGACACGTGCATGTAGACTGGAGCAGCCGGGGATCAAGCCAACAACCTTCCAATTAGGAAGATAACCCATTCTACCTCCGGAGCCACAGGCGCCCTCACAAGTTTTAAAGAGTTGCTTGCTATGCGGTACTGTGTTGAACCCCCTTTGCTTTCAGAAATGCCATTATTCTTTGTGCTATGGATTCAACGAGGAGCTGGAAACATTCCTCAGAGATTCTGGCCCATATTCACATGATAGCATCACATAGTTGATGCAGATTTGTTGACTGTGGAAGCCATTTGAGTACAGTGAACTCAATGTCATGTTCAAGAAGCTTGTCTGGGATTTGAGCTTTAGGACACTTTACATTATCATGCTGGAAGCAGTCATCAGAAGATGGGTGCACCGTGATCCAGGGGTGTGGGATATGACCGTGTACGACCTCTCGTTCTCTACATCGAAGTACAGCTCAACTGCGAGTCATCCAGCGATCGTTTATGTCTTCCCATCACAGGGGGAAAGAATTATACCAGCTGTCAGGGTTAGTGAAGCGTGGAGTCAGAACATCTTTCATCCAGCAGGTGGGTGCCATTGTAGATTCATAAAAAAAGAATCATTTGTTTAACTGACTAGTTTTTGTGATGCTGACTAGCAAGAGCAACTAATACGTGCCGCACATCCCTGTTGTTTATAGCAAGGTTTATTCAGGATTTAGAAACGGGAATACCAACATGGCTCAGTCCTCTGCGTTAAGTTTGAAAAGTGATGCTTTTACATTTGGTATCTTATATGCCAATACACACAAATGAATGCAGGCCTAATATATATACAGTTGAAACCAGAAGTTTACATAAACAAGACGCATAAACAAGTCATACAGCCGATCTGATATTGCCAGCAGCAATATCAGATCGGCTGTAGCATTTAAATCAGTCAGAGTACTTTATTAATCCCAGAGCAGGACTTACATTAAGGAAATACAAAGAACAAACAATGCAGGTGATGATGCTACGCCTTGGTCAACTTTCCTGAAGAAAAAAATCAAAACAAACAGTAATCCACCAGCAATGAAGAGGCAAAAACATTTTGGCGTTGTCAAAAAGGCAAGTTAAATCTTTGAAAAAGAAAGAAATGACTGAAAACACAAAAATTAAGGAAAATTGAGATGAATAAATGGAGCGTCTGCAACAGACTCCTCACAGATTGACACTTTAAATGATGCTTAAATGATTAAATCATTTGGTACTAAGGGACTCAAAGGGGTCCGAGAACATATCTCCCACTCTGTTACTCCACCACCAGCCTGAACTGTTCATACAGGGCAGGATGGATCCATGCCTTCATGTTGTTTATGAGAGATTGTGACCCTACCATCTGAGTTTCACAGCAAAAATGGCAACTCATCAGACCAGGAGATGCTGTTGCACTCTTCTGTTTTCAAATTGAAGTGAATCCATTTAAGCTGTAGCATCACTTTCCTGTTCTGAGCTGACAGGAGTAGCAGTCAGCCTGA
Organism: Etroplus canarensis; assembly: GCA_015106775.1. Classification (NCBI taxonomy): domain Eukaryota; kingdom Metazoa; phylum Chordata; class Actinopteri; order Cichliformes; family Cichlidae; genus Etroplus; species Etroplus canarensis. Next base: position 4,633 of record VUQH01033093.1, on the reverse strand, counting down.
CCTTCTCTTACCCATCTGCTTCAAGGTTCCAAGCGTTCAGAGATGCTCTTCTGCACACCTCGGCTGTAAAAGTTGTTATTTGAGTTACTGCTGCCTTCCTATCAGCTGGAAGCAGTCTGGTCATTCTCTCCTCTGACCTCTTCCATCAACACGGTGTTCTTTTCCCAGAGAGCTGCCTTGTTGCAACAATGAAGAGCAGAAAGATCTATAGTGATTAAATACTGGTGTAGAACTAACAGGCAGCATCTTGGCAGCTGGCTTGCAGTTCTTGGTCCTGCTGGTGGCATGTGATGGCACCCCCACTGGGATTTCTTTTTCTTAATTTGAGATGTAAAAACATTCTATTCAAAAATGATGTAAGAACAAAATGCATAAACAGTAACAGTGGTTGTCCTGGTCTGAGTTGCAGGGCAGGAGTTTAACAGTAACAGTCTGTATTCCAATGGTTAAATTAAATTGAAAGAAATTGGTTATAATAAAAAAAATAGATGCAGTCACATTCCAAATCAATTAATCAATCAAATGCTGATGTTCAGTCATTGATCTTTAATGGTCACTTAGAATTTTTTTGTCAATGTTTATTTTTATTTTTACTTTTTAAAGTGGATTTAGTGTTGCATACGCTGGTGCTTGCTTTGGTGGTGCAGCCAGAGTGTTTTGACCCAGAAAGGTTTGAGTGTGTGATCGGAGTAAACAGTGTGAGGGTTTGACTGACCCATAAGCAGCACAAGCTGCATCGTTTTGTCAACTTAAGCAGGGCCCCGGTCCTGTCTGTGTATACGAAGGGGAGACGGGTGGGAGGGAGGTGGAGTGCTTAGGATTATGTGCTTAAAAGATTCTCAGCTCCACCTCCCCTGTAGCACCAAGATATCAATACTGTGGGGCGCCACACACACACACACACACACACACACACACACACACTGTTTACCAGCACAAGGATTAGTTATGGATATACCTTACTACTGCTTTGGTGGACCAGACACAGGCACAGTGCAATATACAGAGCTCCCACTGAGGTCATAAAATCTGTAAAGGTAAGAAACATGATTCTATGGCTTGCAAAGTGTGGACAAACTAAAAGTTCTTGTGGGAAAAGAGTTTGAGTAATAATCTCCAACCACTGGAACACAATCCACATTAACAACACTGGGATGAGTAATGGTATCAACTTTACAGTTTTTCTCTGTTGCTTTGGCTCTGTTCTCTCTCCAAACAATGTGTGAAATTGTTACTTGTGTACACAATACAGAGTTTTTCTCATTGTTTGTAAGAATTTGGAAGTGTTTCAGAACATCTGGACAAATTACTCAATACAGTTTAAATAAAAAGTGGTTCCATATGATATTTTTTCAAAAAAATTAAATAGTTCTTTCTCTTTTGCCAAGACCTACACACTGTTGAGATGGGCCGGGTCTTTGGTAGTGTGTATCAGCTAACTAGAACACTGTGACACTAACGAGCTCAAGAACTAAAGAAGATGGTATTTTTCCAGAAGCTGCCTTGGTAGGCTATCAGCTGTACTGCATTGTGCTAAAGGCAGGTAATCAGAGAGCCAGTTAAGTTCATCAGACAACCAAACAGACATGCAAGGATGCTGACCAGTAGGTTTCGTTTTTGGAACACTCAGTTCACTGAATGTGTTAACACTGGTCACCTCTCTGACTTCAGCATGCAGTTTGTGCTTACATAAGTCTGGGTTCAATCCGAGCTGCAGAACAGGTTTGTGTGATATGACTGCTATTCAAACGTTCACACAGCACTTTATTCTAGGCCTTTAAGTGTATGTAACTATCACACACACATTCACACTCCAGTGGATGCATCAGGAGCCATTTGGGGTTCAGTGACTTTTCCAAGGACACTTTGGCACAAGGGCAGGAGCAGCCGGGGAATGGAACCACCAGTCCTCTGGTTTGAAGACAACCTGTCTACCTCCTGAGTTATTTTACGACCAGACAGAAAAAAAAAACTATTTCTTTTTACGTTTTAAATGGTATACCCACAATGAATGGTGCTCGCTCGTATGTGATTGGTTTTCTCTTCTTATTTAGAAATTCGGGGCAATTGTTTAATAACATATATAATATAAAACACTTTTCAAAAGTAAATGAATACCAGCCAAACATAGATACTGATCTCTGCAATACCAGATGTAAAGATGGAACTTTTCAAACCTTGATTACAGCAGAGCATTAAGTCATGCTGGGGTTCTCATCTTCAAATGATGGATAAAATATTGCCATAAACAGCAGGGATGTGTGCCAGCAGTTACTCTTGCTAATGTACCTTCAGCTTCTCCCTTGTATTCTCCCCAAGGGGTCGCCACAGCGGATTAATCTACATTGGTAATTTAGCAGAGGCTTTACCCCGGATGCCCTTCCTGATGCAACTATCCATGATGGAAGGGACTTGTGTTTCCACCTGGAATCGAACCAGGAACCTATGCTAGTCAGTTAAACTTATTCCTCGGTTATTAATGTACAACGGCACCCACCTGTGGCTGAAAGATGTCATGACTCCATCATATTGCGCATCCCTAGCACAGAAAATACCAGATCCGACAGATCGGATGCATACATTCGTGCATATGTGACACAGTCCTTAAAAAGTGTAGCTGGATCTTAAACTGCGGCGTCAGTCAGGATCGCACGCTGCTGCTGCAGGATCCGGTGTTTTGCACCCGTTTGCTAGCATTTAGGTGGAGACAAACAGCTTTATTTATTTTGAGCTGTAATTGTGCCCAACAAACCTCTCCACTGGCTGAGTTTTTACTGACTTTACACTTCAAAGTGGAGAGATGGGGAGAGCGGAGTTAGAACAGGCAGGGCTCCAGGCTAAAGCTCCAGCACACCCTTCATGGTTGATCAGAAACTCCCTGTCTGCTGCCTGTGTGTGTGTGTGTGTGTGTGTGTGTGTGTGTGTGTTTGTGTGTGTGGGGGTGATAGTGGCTGTATCTCCGTGCTTATGTGGAAATATGCTTAGTCATACTTTGGACCAAATTACTAAACACTTGTAGCTGTGTGATTTAATTTTTAGAACTTACATTTTACTTCGCAGTAAAATAAACGTTGTCACAACCAGAAACCTTTATTATTGATGTTAAACACTTTAAAAAAAAAAGCTTTCTAAAACAAAAGCATGCTCCTTCATCCTCCCAGGCCAATACAGCAACGGTGAAATGCTGCACGGAAAAAAAAATTTAAAAATGCAGTTCATGTCCTTTCTGCTCGAGCCCTTCCTGTTTAATTTTACTACAGAGGTCAGCAGAGATATTGGACATGATGGACTCACTGCACCCTGCTGAGGGTCATGTGTGCTTGAATGTGTGCCTGTGTTCGGGGTCAGGAGGGGCAAGGTCAGCAGTCAAGCGTTAGATGCCGTCGTAAAGCAGCCTGATTTATTTGACGCACAAGTTAACTGTGGATGCATAAACGTGCAACACACTAAATCATGCTTACTCAGGTGTGGCAGGTAGTGGTGGACAAAGCATTCAGAGGTATAAGGACTTATATGAATGTAAAAGTACTCCATAAAGCAGCAAAGATAGTTTGTTGTAGTGTTTGGATCCGTGTGAGTGATTTTTATTATATCGGGGATCATTAGCTCATGAACAGTGAAGCATCAGTGTGTACGCAGCATGTTACTGATGTAGCTGCTGGGGGACACCAGATAAATCTGAGGGCTTGTCAAATGATTAACAGCGGAGGAAAGATGGAAAACAAAGTTTGGATACACACATCTTTGATTCTTGGATCATTTAAATATTTGTTGAAATAAAATCATGTCAGAAGCCTGGAGGGAAAAATCACTATTTGTCTGATGTGTTAAAAAAATCCAACATTTGTGAGCAGTAAAGGTTGTGAACACTGCTGTTAGTGCAGCAGTGTTTTCTGTGAGAACGTGGTCACGCTGCACAAAGATCTGACTGATATGTGAACCTACCTATATGCATTCACTGGCCACTTTATTAGTTCCACTTGGCTTGGCTTTTGCCTTCAGAACTGCCTTAATTCTTCATGGTATAGATTCATCAAGGTGCTGGAAACATTCCCCAGAGGTTTTGCTCCATGTTGACATGAAAGCACCACACACACACTTGTTCCAGATTTTTAGTTGCACATCTGTGATGCAGTTCTCCCATTCCACCACATCCCAAAGATGCTCTGTTAGGGCCGGCGTCCACTAGAGCGCCGACAAGATTAGGAAGGGTTGCAGAAGCAAATGATGTCATTTTGACGTGGTTTCCGCGTCAGACGTGGAAAAAGTGTGCGAATCATCGATTCCTGAGACAATACTACGAATCTCTGCGTATTTGTCTGCAGACATACCTGGGAGTGTCCTAGGAATCAGTCGGGAATGCCGCGGAAAATGCTGATTGTAGGACAGCAGGGATACATCTAGGATCACACCAGGAGTGGTAAAATCATGGACTAGGAAAATTAGGATGACTTTCCGACAACCATTTAGATATGCGGACAATATGAGGAAATAATGCAAGGTTATAAATTCGGTGCCGATTTTGGGTTTTTCTCATATTGCCTCTGTGCACATCTGTGCACTTCATAATATCACTTCATACTATGCACTTCATAGTAAGTCTTTTATTTACAGTTCCTATCACTCCCTCCAG
>VUQH01033092.1:0-15720 GCA_015106775.1 Etroplus canarensis | reverse complement strand
CTATCAGGCCCCTCTCCTGTGGAACCAGCTCCCAGTTTGTATTCGGAAGGCAGGCACCCTCTCTACATTTAAGATTAGACTTAAAACTTTCCTTTTTGATAAAGCTTATAGTTAGGGCTTAGTTATGCTGCAATAGGTTTAGACTGCTGGGGGGCCTCTTATGCTGGGCATTTCTACTCTATCCACCTCTTTTTCACTCCCCATGCATTTAATAGTTACTGCTACATGCCATTAAATGTTGTTTTCTCTCTCCCATAGCCTGTGCCTCTGTCTGCTCTCCTTTCTGTCTTCTCTGTTCCCTCACCCCCAACTGGTCGAGGCAGATGGCTGCCCCTCCCTGAGTCTGGTTCTGCCGGAGGTCTCTTCCAGTTAAAAGGAAGTTTTTCCTTCCCACAGTCGCCAAGTGTTTGCTCATAAGGGATCATCTGATTGTTGGGGTTTTCTTGCTAACACTGTTTTATCTTTACCTTACAGTGTAAAGTGCCTTAAGACAGCTTTTGTTGTGAATTGGCGCTATATATCAACAAAATTGATAATTCCATAGAAACAAAAATTTCTCAGGATACATACCAGGCCTTTTACTTTTCAGTCAAATTAAAGCTTTTATCGCAAAGATTTTATGGGTTTGGATCTTAAAACTTGGGACAATGGAGCATGATATCCTGTTTTACAGGCTAACTCCTTCAGTGTTACATTTTAGTAAATACATAGTTAATTTATTAACCATTATCTGTTATTCACTAATGGCTAACACTGTTCAGCAAAACCTTTTAAACACATATTTATTGTTTATCTAACCAGCAAACAAAGAAGTAGTTCTTAATAAAAATTTGGAAGGCTTTAATATTAATGTGTATGAGGAAGACAAAATTGGACTGTGAGTTTCAAATCACCTCATATATATTTAGCCAAAATTTAAATATACCAACACGTCTAGTTATTTAGCTGCTAAACCCAGTGTTCTTCTTATGCAGCCACAGCGATAAAAGCAAAAGTTCCATGGGAGGTTAAGGCTAATTGTTGTATGTTTGGTCACAGTGAAAAATATACAACATACAGACAATTTCAACAAAGTATGAGGGTTGTCTAACTTTCTATGTCTCTCCTCCACATTGTGTCACTGTACAACAGAAACCACCAGCCTGTATGTATTCTGTTCTGTTGCATCTCCATGTGGATCCCTGCAGTAGTGTGCATGTGTGGGCTTCTGTCCCTTCTTTCTTTTTTCCTCAGTTTTTGGGAAATTGAGAGAAACAAGAAATATCAGGTTCACACCTGCAGCAAATCTGCATCAATCTCACCCACGCTTGTTGCCATTTTCACCAATTTAACAAGGATAAATAGCTATCTGAACAGGTATTTGCCTACTATCCTTTCTCAAATATAGAATCAAATAAAAGCAGCTCAGAAGCAACAAAGACTTGGCTTCCTAATATTTCTGTCAGTAACAACAACTGACCTTAGCCCTGTTGCAGTGGAAGTAGCAAAAGTTCAAATTTTGGACATTAGGTCAAAAATAAATTACAAAACTACGTCTTATTCAAAAACAGCATATATTGTGGTGGCACATAGTTACAATGAAATCCAAATGAGATCTCTGTAGCACTGACATACTTTCTGCTAGCAGGTACAGGATGCCTCATATATGATTAATTAATTGCGGCAGCCTGCCATCTGTGTTTTAACTGATTAAATAGCTCACAAAGTGGGATGCACCTTTTGATGTGAACCTTTGGGGAATTGGCTCTGTCTTTGTATTTCTACCTTGATTAAGCACAATACTCCAGCACTTCCTCCAGCCCCTATTTCAAAGTCTCTTTAATTTGGGAGGAAAGGACACACAAGCATTTGGGGTGCTTTAAAATGGTGCCCATTTCCAGTAGTCAAGGGCCCGTCACTCCCTTTGCCTCTTTTTGTTTTTTTATAAAGTGAATGTTTCACACAGGGCTGGGGTGGTGAGCAAGCATCGAGCTTTCAGATAAAAATTGATTCCAGTAAATTCTCACCTGAGATCCATCATGGTGAAAGGCTTTAAAAGGTCACACATGTAATAAGTTCCTATGGTCTCAGTCCCTCCAATAATAGGCCTTTAGTCTGCCATGGAAGGCTGGTATATAGAAATAATTGAGTAATCTGTGGACCATTCAATTCAATTGTAGGACTCAGTGACAGTGCAAGGCCTGCTGGGCTGTGAAGAGGTTGTTCTGGAGAGTCTTTCTGCTGGCAGGGAAATGGTTTGTCCCCTCAAGCCATGCACCTCCATTTTTGCAACAGGACAGTGGATCACTAACATTTTAGAGGCTTTTCCAAGCCCAAATTAATGTCAGCATTTCAAGAAGAAAGAAGAAAGAATATGACATGACAGAAAATGCCTGAGAGCAATAATTAAATTAAAAGACATTTCTTAAGTGTTAATCTAAATTAACATGCTTCCCCAGCATGCAGTATAGTGGAGTGCACACTGAAGAGTGAAAATTTCTCCTGCACAGCAGTGATATTCTGTAGATCCTGAGTACTGGCAGGGTAACTTATAAACTGCATATAAAAGAAAAGAGAGCACCACCCATTAGTTTGTAAACTCATTTTTGTATTATGGCCATTGCAATCTTGGTTTTGGAGCCAGAAGTGACCCTGTTTGAACAAGAGGGTGGGGCGTGAAAATCTGCTTATGCTAGGAAGTGAGCACAGAGCATATGTAGACAAGGATACAATGCCTGCCAATTACTGTAGTGGTTTTCACAGTCGCCTTGCGAAAGGTCACTGGTTTGATTCCAGGTGGGGACATAAGTCAATCCTAATTTGCCCCCGGGGATCAATAAAGTATTCTGATTCCGATACCATGGAGGGTTTCATGTGAAACCTCTGCCATATTGCTGATGTGGATTAGTCTGTTGTGTCAACCCCTTGGGAAAAATGTAAGGGAGCAGTTAAAGGTGTGTTTAACATGCAAACAAAATATTAAAATTTCCCTTACCAATAGTGGATTTCTTAAAAAGATTTTTGGTACAACTGACCCCATAGCAAGCCATATTATTTGTCAAACACCTGCACTAGAAGTGCTCCAAAAGGCACTAACACAACATACCACCACACCAGGGAGAGGTTAAGTTCAGTGACTTGAATTTACTGATGTAACACCCAAGTGATAGCTAGTAACCTAATTAATACCCACCTGTTACTCAAAGCGGTAATTCTGATGTAAAAAAATAAATTCAAAAACCATTCAGAACAGTTGACACAAAGGGAAACGTTAAAGAGGCCAAATAGTTTACCCTACCAGGCTGTAAACAGATTTACTTTTGCTGTAAAGTTAGGCATTATAGAGATTTACTACTTCAAAGATAGCCTCAAGTGGCATGTTGAGAAATTGCAATTATTACTTCATGTCGGCTTCAGTTTTCAGCCTCAAAGTTTGTTGTTTGGGTAAACCACAATGCACCTTCAGCTACTCCCTTGCACTTTTCCCCAAGGGGTTTCCACAGCAGATTAACCCACATTAGTAACTTGGTAGAGGTTTTATGCCAGATGCCTTTACTGACACAACCCTCCATAGTAAGAGGAGCTTGTGTGCCGACCTGGAATCAAACCTGGGACCCTTTGCTTGTAAGGCAAATGTGTAGACTTTTATACTTGGGGACACTATTTAGGTAAACCACAATAAACCTAAAAGCTAAAACCTTATACAGTGAAGCATATTTGAGGTAAACTGCCAAAGCAATTATGAATATGTTTGTCTTTGCAATCATTTGAAGTAACAGTGTGAAAATGATTTCAACCAAGACTCTGTTTACACTGATACATGGTATAAGCCTTCATGATAACTTGCCTTGCACCAACTCGGTTATTACAGCCACTTTGTCAAACTTTAACTCTTGTATTGTTCATATGCATACAATGATGAAGATTTACCACTTCAAATTTGCAGTAAATGTTTTGAAACTAAATAAACTGGCAAAGTAACCTTGGATTTAGAAAGTCTACACAGCCCTGTTAAAATACAGTAGCAGGCTTTTCAGCAAAAAAAAAAAATTTAAAAAAAAATTCATTATTGTCAAATATATTTTCATGCAATTCACAAACAATTTTATCAATTTCACAAACAGTTAAAATTAATCAGATGATTTTTTAAAAAATGATCTACATTTTTACATAAAGGTCTATTATCAGCAGCTGTCAGTCCTTTGTAGCAATCTCCTGGTATGGCTGTTAATACAAGTTAATAATTTTATAAGCCTAATTGATCATTAGAAAACCCTTTTGCAATTGTGATGCACAGCTGAAAACCGTTATACTAATAAGGGTGCAAAAAAGGAAGGGCGCATGACATTTTTAGGTTAGCTTAATATATGAAGCATCAGCAATTGTTTGTTTACAGGCTCCAACTGGCCAGAAAGAAAAAACTTTCTTTAGAGACCCATCAGTCTATTGTTGTGCTTAGAAAGGAATGCTATTGAATTGTGAGGACACTTAAAATCTCTTACTATGCCGTTAAGTACTCCCTTCAGAGATCAACACAAACTGGGTCTAACAAGGACAGAAAAGTGAGTGGGAGATCCAGTGTACAACTGTGCAAGAAGACAAATATCTGAGAGTGTGTAGTTTAAGACAAAGATGTCTCACACGTCAACAATGGGCAGCTGTAATAAATAGTACCCATTACTCACCAGTGTCGGCATCAACAGTGAAGAGGCGACTTCAGGATGTTGAACTTCATGGCAGAACTAAAGAGAGAAGAACATAGCACAGACAGGCCATTAAAAAGAAAAGAATGGAATTAGCAAAAGTGCACAGGCATTGGACACTGGAATAGTGGAGGAAGGTTTTGTGGACAAATGAGTCCAAATTTGAGGTCTTCAGATCAAACCGAAGAACATTTGTGAGACATAAAACAATTGAAAAGATGCTAAAACAGTGCCTAATACCATCAGTCAAGCATGGTGGAGGCAGATGATGGTCTGGGGGTGCTCTGCAGGTGGTAAAATAGGAAATTTGTACAGTGGAATTGACCTTGAGGAAGGAAACCTATCACAAGATTTTGTAACACCATGCCATAGCCTGTGGACAGCACTTGACTGGGGCCAATTTCAACCTACAATAGGACAATGACCCAAAACACACCTCCAAAATGTTTCAGCAATATTTAAAGAATAAGCAGTCAGCCAGAATTTTAACTGTAATGGAGTGGAGTAAGTCAAGGTGGAGGGACTTATGAGCAGTTCCAAATATCAGTCAATTTTGGCCCAAAATCTTCAGATGCCTGGCAGAACAGTAACCCCAAGCATATATCAAAATCAATAAAAGAGTGGCTTCAACAGAAGAAAGTTTTAGAATGGCCCAGTGAGAGCCCGGACCTAAATCCAAATCAAAATCCGTGGGGTGACCTGAAGAGGGCTGTGTGCAAGAGATGCCTTCACAATCTGATAGATTTGGAGCGCTTTTGCAAGGAAAGGTGGGCAAATAGACTTAAACCCAAAAAGACTGAATGTTCTAATTAAAGAAAGCATTTTAATAAAGTATTAGCTTTAGGGTGCGCACACTTATGCAACCAGCTTAGTGTAGATTTTCAAATTTTAGACAGTCTTCACCTTCTGTTCTCTGAGGCTCTAATCATTGGCAGAACCCCTAATTCTAATTATATCCCAGAAAAGCAGATGATGGAATCATCAATGCCGTTGTCAAAAATCCTTTGTCACATACTACCTTTATATCCTTAGCCACAGTGGAGAGCTAGTTTCATGTAGGACTGTACTAACCTTTTCCATGTTTGTATTTATTTAAATTGTGAAAGAATCTATAAAATGTCACTTTTATTTATCTTTTTCTGAGTATATAAACTTTTTCTGAAGGCACCTTTTTCATGGAACTCTAAGATACTGTGGCTCTAAGTATTTTAACAATCACTGTCCATTTATAAAGGTTTACTAAGTCACAGCAGATGTTTCCTGAGATTTTCCCATCATTTTGCATTCATAAAATCACCAAAATTTTCATCTTGAGGTTTGAAATGAATTCTCCTAAAAAACTTAGTGTGAAGGGTTCTAAGTTACTGACTATAAGGCAATGTCAGATCCATCTCTTCATTTGTCCACCCTGCTGTCTCTTTCTATCTTTAAGTAACTATGTAGCTACATCCGCTCATATCTGGGAGAAAATGGCACAAGCCTTGCAAACGAAATGCCGTCTTTTAATTAATGTCTTTTAGAAGGGTAATTTGTTGACTACAGATATTGTAGCTGTCAATACAGCTATATTACCATGCTGCTTATGGCAAGGACTGTACAATAAAGCTGTTTTGTCAAGCCTGCAAACTGCAACATTTCCACAATAGTCTTTAGACATCCTTTTTTTCAGCAAAAAAAAAACGGTTACCACTCATCACACTCACATGCATGCACACACACACACACACACACACACACACACACACACACACACAGCCCAACAGATTTAGAAATATGAATTAAACCAGAACAGATGGCCCTTAAAAGTAAAACACAGTAATTCAATCTGGCTAATGGGAGGAAAGCCACAAACTGCTCCATTCTCATTTCTTAGACTGAGAAACTCAGCTGAATTGCTTCTACAGCTTTAATGCTCAATCCCTCTGTCATAGTGTGTTTCTGTGTTCCCCATGCATATTATAAGACATTTAAAAGGAAAACAGTGTATATTTACTAGACATGCCTCACTATGTGCACAGACAGGAGCTATTAGTGCCTAGACAAAGGGGGAAATGTATCGTAATTGATTGTTACAAAAGATTACCCTCTTCAAGAAAAACATCGAGCCATTTCAGAACTGCATTTGATGCCTCAAAGTGCTGTGCAAACAAGGCTCTTTCAGCGCAACACATTCATGCTGACATGCAGTTTGCAAAACAATTACCATGCGCTGTTGTTTGATCTTTGTCCCCACTTTGGTTCTTTATAAGTGTGACTACAACTCACTTGCCAACCATGCGGGCAATCATAACTTCCATCAAAGGATGTCAGTTATAGGAAAATGGAATGCATATTTTCCTACACAAGTTCAAAAATATGCAATAAGGAGTTGATTTCACCACTGAAATGATGTAGTTAAAATGATAATGAATTGCTATTGGACAGTTCTGGCTGCATGTGTTTGTGCAGTCACTTAAGTCTCATACTGTGCCTCCACCATACTGGAGCATTAGGTATTAAATCTTAAATATATTACAAGTGTTCCAAAAACATGCATTAGGTTTGCTGCAGCTGCTTAATCATCTGTATAGCACCCAGCCACAGGATACTGAGACTATTTTTAGGGACCCTTTGAGTCCGAATGAATCAAACATTGCCAAATTCAGGCTTCATTTGATTTCACTCATTCTTTTTTGATTGTTAAAAATATCTTCAATTATTGAGGGTGTCAATATTCTCAATCAATCAAGTACATTTTTCTTTATCATTGAAAAATACATCAAATTTGCATTATGAGAATTATGACAGTCTAAAATGCTGGTTTGATGTGAAACGATGAATGATAAGTAATGTGTATAATGGGGGGATGGGTAATGAATCTGGAACTCCCAAGTAGAAGAAATTTTGTTTCTGTAAAGCGGCAATAGATCGGACATTTCTATTCAGTCTTTGGAGGAAATATATTAACCTGCTGGGCTGCATACAAACTTTCCAACCTTATTGTTGACAGGCTTTATGAGCCTAATGCACTTTGTGATGTATAGCATAATAACCCAGTCTATGACTGTAGGGCCTTACTCTTAATATCGGCCGCCGAGTGGATCAGGCAAAATTATTGTAATGAGACAAAATTTCCATACAACAGCAAAATGAGTTCATTACTCTAAGTTATATTGGTGAAGTAACCAAAAGAAATTGATGGTTTTATTAAGCTAGAATTGAATTTAAGTCATAAACAGAATTAGGCAAACATGCAGACTGCAAAATGCAATAATAATTATATTAGTCTTATCAAAAAGGTTATCAGAATGGCCCCTGTTGTTCCTTATTCATCGCTTTCAACAGAGGTACTGTATTTAGCTCCAGGATTACTTGAATTTCTTTTCCCCACAGCTTCTTTGTGCTCCTGTTTCCTCAGGCTGTACCAGGAGAACTTGGAGATGCCATCCCTATGGTGCATCAAAGGTCCTATACTTACCGGCAATTACTCTCTCATTTTACATTTAACATGACTGAAGTGAATTTGTATGGAAATGCTGGTCTTTAGAAAATAAAATGAAAACAACTTGGACAGAATCATTACAGCATAATAAGTAATGCAGTATGGGTATACAATTGTAATAACAATCACACAATTAAGAGAACAATTTACTTTTGCAAAACATGTATCTATTAAATAAATTATAAGCACTCATTCCTCCTAAGGTTACCATTTCTCTCAGTAGTTGTCTATAGTCTCCAGCTGTCCACAGAGGACTGCTTCAGTGCATCCACTACATCAGCTGATTATGCTATCTATCAAGCACAGCTGTCATTTCCCCATTTAAACCTTTGTCAAGAGCATGCATGCAATGCAGCCTGCAGTAAACCAAGTAATTGCACTTTTGTAATCCAACACCTGAACATCTCGAACGCTGTATAATTCTAAAACACAGAAGCAAGACTGCACTAAAAGACTAAAATTTTGGGAACTGTGTTGCATTAACGAAGGCTCAGGGAACAGTCCTGATGATGAACACGCTTGTATCAAAACATTCGGACATTGTTTTGTTTTTGTCGTAGTTACAGCAAGCTAAAAGAAGGCAAAACAGATGCCAACTGCTTTTTTTTCTTGTTGCCAAGGCACAAACAGGATGCTGGCAGCTACAAAGATTCAATTATAAAACTACAGAAAATAATTAGAAAAAATAATAGCACTTGAAAAAAATTGCCCCTCCAGAAATTGCGCATAACAATAAATCCGTTAATTAGCTCATTAATATTCAATTGGGGTCAGTGGACTTAATGGAACCTTTTTCATGGGCCAAGGAAATGTTTAACACTCAGTTTTTCCTCTGCCTGTTCTCATTATCAACTATGCACAGGCAGGCCTTATCAGTCCCCCAGATGGTGAGGAACAATGCAACACCATTATCGTCTTACAGCAGCGTGTGTGCCTTGTAACCGGTGTGTGCCTGGGACAGTGAAGTATAGATACTGAGGCATTTAGTGTAATTGATATGTGGTATATATCGTATTGTTTAGGCCTGTTTGTTTGCTCTGCTGGTATTCAAGGCGAGAGAAGAGGCGAAGATTGATTTTCACCGCAGCCACTCCCGCTCTCACCACAGGTCACAGATAACTTGTCAACGCAGGTTTTTAGGCTGGTGTAAAATGCATCAAGGCTAAACTCTCTTGGGCATAGCGCAGGATAGGGAGCTTCATCTCTGCAAACACAAGCCCTCTCGTTGTCGTTACCTTGTGCATGAGACAGATGTTTTATTCAACAAGTACATGGGATCGAGAGATGTCCAAGCAAAAGCCTTTTTGTGTATCTGCTCTGTAAGGTCCCCATTCCAAATCCTTTTCTGTTTAGCAGAAACAAACAAATGTGATTTACTGTACTGATAAATATATGTTTGGTCAAACAGCTGTGAAATGCCAGGTTTTGGTTCAATTTCAAACACTATCTCAGAATTTCATCATCATATGTAAATATATAAAGGCTTGAATATGAGTGTATATACTTTTTAAATATCACTGTTGTTAGCAACATGAAAAATCTTTTCTTCAGTGGGGCTTATCATTTTAAATTTGTGTATTCAATGACAGCATAAATAGATATGTAAATCCTGATATTCTATAAATGTAATTTGTAAAATTATTTAAATACATAAAAGTATTTCATCCGCTCTAACAGCCCCTTTATGGTTGACTTTAGCAGACAGTCAGTCTAATACTGCTCATCAAGACCGCACACACACACACACACACACAAATACATACATATATACATATATATGCTTCTCAGAGATTCAGATTATTTCAAGCTATTTTCATCAACATGCAGCATCAACCTTACATCAGAAAGCAGGTAACGACAGAACCACTCATGCATACACAAACGGCTGCGTCAAAGTCTACGGTAAAGCCAAGTTTAATTAATGTAGGTATGATGAAAGCTAAGTTGTCACTATAGGGCATTTCAGCCCTATGACATTTACATTGCCTTTGTTGGGATCTCTTCCAGAAATCAAGACTACCAAGAAATATGCTAGTAAGGATTTTACAGCTCTGTGATTTTCTGAGCAAAGTAAATAATGCAATCTGCTAAGAAATCTTTATTCACTGACAGTCAAAAGGGAAATTGATGCAAGTTGTTACAAAGATTCAGTGCATTTATTTTTTATCAGCGTTTTCCATAACACTGTTGGATTAATGTGACTGAATTCGGAAGATGAACCATGACATCGTCATTTTCCATTAACTCGCTCCATCTCATGTATCCATCATAATATCTACAGTAGTTGAATGTCAACCTTTTGAAAGCCAACATTTTCAGTCTCATCCAGGGTTGTCCCCTTTTAAAAAATAAGGTAAAACATGAAAGCTGAGCATTTGTTTTTCTCTCTATTTGAAGCAAAGGTTGTAGATTTTTACGGAGATAAAGGGTATTGCATTTGTTTTTAACATGCTGGTTTATTGACACCTTTTTCACAGTGAAGGGAGATTATTAGAAAGAAAATACTGTATATTGCTTGAAAAACGTATCAATTCAGTGGTGCAGAAAAGTACAGAGATGGACTGGTATGACTTGAAAGAGATTTTCCACATCTTCTTGACAAGTAAGTGAAACTAAAGAAGGTAGAAATACAATTAAATTTCCCTGAAAAAACACTGGAGGTAAGAAGGTTTCACAGTAAAAGCATTTCTAAACAAATAACTGACAATGGCTTTCAGCTGTGAGAGCTAACTGAGCATAATGGCTCAGACTGAATGTGCTGAGTGTGCTAGGGCTATCCCACAAAGAGAGGTGATCCTAAATCATGTGCTTAAAGGTTGCAGCTTGAGAGCCCAGGTGTCATGGATAATTCCCACTCAGATATCTATAGCCTTCACTATCTCACCCCACTCCCCCTCTTCTAGCTTTACTTTACTTCTGTTAAACAGACAAGCTGCCATCTTATTGATCCCCAGCCTCTAAATGACACCCCCATCCCATCCACAGGCCTACACATAAGGACAGTCACTAAACCTGTGGGCAAAGAGAAAACTCCCCACTGAGTGCAATTGGGATTTGAGAAAGTTAAACACTTCTCAAGCACAAAATTCCAGCCTGGGCAGCAGAGAGGGGATTCTGTCCGCAGGCCTCCTCACTTACCTGATCAGAAGGTCAGTTCCATCAACATCATACTTCTTGCTCATCTTGCACTCTTGCAGCCTTTCAGTAACTCTGGAAGGGCTCAGCTTTCTCATTTACTTCAAACACTGCTGTCAACAGTTTTTTCTGCTGCCCTTGACTCTAAAATGATACAGGGTTCATCTATTGAGAATGACACACCTTGGAAGTGAAGGTAGGATGAAGAGGGACAGCAGATGAAGGCTTAAAAAATAAACATGGTATTTATTCTGATGAACAACACTAAACCAGAAATAAAAAGATTAAACTATTCATAAAGATCTTAAAGAAGAGAAAAGATCATTTCAAGAAACCTGATATCTATCTACTAAAATATATATGAAGAATTCATTGGTCGATTAATATGATATTGAACATGGAAGCCACGTCTATTTTATATACATCTACTGTATATACCAATACAAAATGGATAAAGTTGCATCACTGTATTCTCATAATTACAAAGCACTGTACAAACCTCAACACAAGCAGCTTAATTTTTGTTTGGTTCATATTTTTCATTACATGTGCCAAAAAATGCTAAAGCTAACAACAGCGGTATATGGACAAAAGTATTAGGCCACACATCTTGATCATTGGATTCAGGTGTTTCATTCCATCCCATTGCTACCAGTGTGTAAAATCAAGTACTTAGTCCTGTAGCTATGCATTTACCATGATCAACTGTAAGTGGTATTCTTGGAAAGTGAAAGTGTCCAGGAACCACAGCAACTCAGCTACAAAGTGACAGACTGCATAAAGTAGCGAAGTCAGGTGACTGAGCGCTATGGTGCATAGTACATTAAAGTCACCAGTGCTCTACAGATTCAAAAACTGAAGAGTTCCAAACCCCTTCTGATGTTCATGTCACTACAAAAGCTGTGCACCAGAGGCTTTATCATGGCATGGGTTTTCATGGTCAAGCAGCTGTAATGCAAACATTACATCACCAAGCACAGTGCCAAGCATCGGACTGAATGGTGTAAAACACGCCGCCACTGGACTCTGGGGCAGTGGAAGCATGATCTGTAGCGTGACAAATCATGCTTCTCCGTCTGGTAGTCTGATGAAGAGGTCTGGGTTTGGTGACTGTCAGGAGAATGGTACTTGCCTGACTGCATTGTGCCAACTATAAAAGTTGGTGGAGGAGTGATAATGCTGTGGGGTTGTATTTCTGGGGTTGGCCTGGGCCCCTTGGTTTCAGTGAAGGGAATTCCTAAAGCTTACCAAGATATTTTGGACAATTCTATGCTTTTTACTTTGTAAGAACAGTTTGGAGCAGGTACCCCAGTGCACAAAGCAAGGCCCATAAATGCATGGTTTAATAGTTTGGTGTGGAAAAGCTTGACTGGCCCACACAAAACCCTGATCTCAACCCCATCAAACACTGAGCTACAACAGAGATTGTAAGCCAGGCCCTCAACATCCGTGTCTGACCTCACAAATTCTCTTCTGGGTGAATTAAGAATGTCACTAGAATCATTAATTATGGTACCTTTTAATACCAAAATTACAAAACATCATGGTACTGCAACTTATGTACCAAGTCATTAGTATGTACCATGTACTGAGGCTGCAATTCTTCCAGATCTGATGAGGGCAGTCTTTGAGTCTATCCTTACATGTTGAAGAAGAAGAAGGAAACCCACAAACTCAGGAAAAACTACAAATGGAACAACAAAAACTACATGAGTAAGACTGCAACTAGTGCAGTTGCTGGGATAGCTCTGTTTGGCTTATTAATAGGAAAGACAGTCAGGAGTTGGGTACTGTAGGTACCTTGCATTTCAGGCAGATGACCAAAGAGTGATATTTGATTCGCAAAATTTAGTATGCTTTTCAGACCACAAACAGAAATATTTCCACCTTAGCAAAGTGCCTAAAAGAGACGAGCATCCAGATCTGTCAAAGAATTCCAGATTTCAGTTCATACTAACACCATTCTGAGTAGTCTTCTTCTTGTGTTATCCTGAAATTATCATTACCATTGCATTTGAGACAGCTTTCTTTGCCTTCTCAGCTAAAAGCTAAATCATCTATGGTGAACAGGTTAAAATGCTTGAAGCGGCAAATGTTGAACAAATACTTAAGTTAACATAATGTAACTAATATTATACCTCACAGTAACAACAGTATGTTGGTGTTCCTTTCAAAAACCTTACCCTATTAAAGAAATAGCTCCAAAAACCATGAAAATTGATGCTATTCTTAGAAATCAGCAAACTGTTGCATTACTAGCACCAAAATCGTAGTCTCGATTCTGTTCTATAATGTTGTTGCTTTTATTTACAGAAAAGCCATTTCTGAAATATTTAAATGTTTTAAATTAAAGATTTTGTGTTTAGGATGATATTTTATGTTTCTTTGTGACTGTGATATCAAATTTGATATCAAAGATCACATAATGTTACTGGTATTGGTAATAAATTTCTGGTATCACAACATCCCTAGTATGCAGACACACTCAAAAATCTAATAGAAACCCTCTAATACAAGCTGTAATACCTGCAAAGGGGGGACGACTCCATGTTCATGCCTATGGATAAAGGATGGGATGTCATGAATGCCCGTTTAGGTGTAATGTGTTGGTGGCCCAATACTTTTGTCCATGCAGCACAGCCAGCATTAATTTTCTAACAGCTATGGTGCTTAGATAATTCTCTGACCTAGAGAAATCTAATATTTTTAGTCAGCTAAAGGAAATGAAGTAATGTCCCCCCGGGGATTAATGAAGTATTCTGATTCTGATTCTGATATATCTTCAGTTGCATAATGTCGGACTGCTTGTTTCCCCTCCAGTTTTCAGGGCTTCATGTGTTGCACTCTGGTTCTATGTAAAATGACTTTTAAAGATGAATGGATCAAACTGTAAAACTATTAGTGAATGATAAATGTTGGACTGTTACACAACACTGGCCAGGGTGCAACACTAATGCCACAACTCAGGAGGAGCTACAATACTGTTTCCATTACAAAAGTACTCAGGACTGGAATTATCGTCTACTGGGTTAGATAAAAAGAATTTTTTTTAGCTAAATATACTTTCTCCCACTTGCTGGGCTCAGTGGTTGTTAACACAAGTGTTAAATGGGCTGAGCTGGTACCTATACAGCACTTTTCTACCCAGAGCACTCAAGGCTCAAGCCACATTCACCAATTCTCACACATACTCCAACAGCACTTTACTCTATGCCTTTAAGCATAGATGCTTTTGAGGAAATTAGAGTTAAGTATCTTGCCCAAGGGCACTTTGGCTCTTCCTTCAAGGAGCCAGGGATCAAGCCACCAATCAGTTGCTGGACAAACTGCTCTCCCACCTGAGCCATAGCTCCCCCCCCATTTAACAGATGAAACCAGAAATGTCAACAGCAGGCTCCACAGATATATCCAGTGACTACAAGTGGTTGTTCCCTCAAAAACTCCAAGCCATCAGTTAAAAGATTTCTCTGCATTTTAGTTGACACACGTGATGGCACCCAGCACCCTTTATCTATTCAGACTTGTGGGTCCCCTGTAGCACAACCTGCGAGAGTGAAAGGATGGGCATTTAAGGCCGTATCACCACTACAAAAACAGCCACATGTTTACAAGAACAAGACAAGCACATTACGTGCAAACAATGCAGCGCTGCCTCCAGTCCTGTGCTCTCTTTCACTCACTACATCTCACCCCCTCAGGGTTAGCAGACCTTCCTTCATGTTCAAAGATTATCTGTTAATCCAAAATGTGCAGGAGCATGAGACGACAGGAAAGGGACCAGTACTCTAGGGGGAGGGAGGGATGCATGGCTTTATTTGTTTGTTGGCTTTCATATTAATCCATTGGAACACAGTGCAGTTTCCCCTCTTTTCTGGGCATGTGTAACTGTTTTAGAGCCATTAAATGGAAGATGAAATTTTCAATGGATAGCATGTAAAAGTATTAATTGTAAAGACCATTATTTGGTGTCCATGAGGCTGAATCAGCTTAGCCACTCCATTCCCCCATTTGCATACAAAATGCTTTATTTTGGCAATCAATGAAAGTGCTCCACTGTATGTGTGGCTTATCACATGCTTGCAGGAAATGGATTCCTTAGCCATCTCGTTAAATTCTGTTGATGCAGAACAATTTGAAACATGGCACAGGCAGCAATGACATTTAAAGATGCCTCGGCTTAATTATATTTTGCAAACATTTGGGCTGTTTGTCCTCAGGGATAAAGCGCCTCCACTACAAAGTTAACTTGTTAATAATTCAAAATGAATCTCTCTTTTTGTTGAGCACCAATCATTATCTCCTATTAGTGCTGGTTAAGGGCATTCAAGGTGCCTAAAACACACAGGGGAGACATGCTGCTATTTAATACTTAAAATGAAGTGCATATATGCAGCACAATGAACTTTGTAAATTTCAGCAGAA
>VUQH01033091.1:0-10922 GCA_015106775.1 Etroplus canarensis | reverse complement strand
CAGAGAAGATTCATGGATATAGTGAAGGAGGACATGCAGAGGGTTGGTGTGAGGGAAGAGGATGCAAGAGATAGGGTGAGATGGAGGCAGATGATCAGCTGTGACGACCCATAAGAGGAGCAGCCAAAAGAAGAAAAAGATCCGTGTTAACTCAAATCCCGTTTCCCAAAGAGCTTCAGTGCTGTGCAAAATGTAAATAAACATTAAATGCAATGTCATTTAAACCCTTTTAAAACCATTTCAATTAAGAACGC
This sequence comes from Etroplus canarensis, assembly GCA_015106775.1. NCBI lineage: Eukaryota > Metazoa > Chordata > Actinopteri > Cichliformes > Cichlidae > Etroplus > Etroplus canarensis. Next base: position 10,668 of record VUQH01033091.1, on the reverse strand, counting down.
TTTTATGCTGCCTTTTACTTACTCTTCAATCAAAATCACATGATTATCATGTTACTGAAATCACTGTGTATTTTTACCAACAGATAACTGAAAGACAAGTGATATGGGAGTTTTTGATAAAGCAGGAAGGAAAAAAGAGAGCTTGGACTGTGACTCAAATGGCAAAGAAAAAAGGCTTAACTCTGACTTTGGATTTGGAGAAAAATCTCTAAACGTCACACAGTTAAAAGCAGCAGGAGCTTGAGTGGCGAATGTCATTTTAAGGAAAGGTATAATATGTGGCTCTGTTAGTGTTCCCTGTGCCTGTACTTGAAGGGATGTAGGTGGCTGACAATAAAAGAGGATGAGTATATAAGAGGATAAATAATGTTTCACAAGATGAAATGAGAATGTAATAATTTCTAAGCAGAGTAATGAATTCAGGAAGCCTTCTAAATAAAACTCTTGGATGTTTGGAAAGCATCCAGATCATCTGTATGTGTATGGATTTCTAAAAAGGGCAAACAAACTGATAAACTCAGTGATAGGATTGGTAATGTATAGTGTTGTGGCTTTATGTGTATAAGAACTAAAGTGGAATTATAGAATTGCAGCTATCAATTTTACTAAACCCTGAACTGAGTGCAGAGATTATAATCCATCTAAATACTTAGCAATGCATTTGTATGAACCTGCTATTACACCTGGTAAACATCAGCAGTATTGTATTTGTGGGCATTTAAATGAAGTTGGAGTTACCATTTTCATCGTATACCTTAATTGTAGTGGAATTTTAGTAGCATTAGAATGGAAGTAGCTGTCAACGTGTTGGTGGGTGATGGACAGCTAGAGATTGGAAGGGTCTATGAGCTTGGTACGGTTGACAGGTACAGATAGGGTGACCCGCTGTCCCTCTCTTGAGTTGCAACTTTTTATTTTCAGTAAAAATCTATATAGCGTGTGACTTCGTGGTGACTAACCTTAAAACAAGATCAAATCTAAATGTGGGACATTGTCTCAAGATGTGGGACAGGGGGGCAAGGGTTTAAAATGCTCTGCAGTTTTACATAAGGAGGGCCATCAGGTCTCCGGGGTGCAGGGTGGGTCAGAAAAGTGAATGAAGATGACCAGATTTGGCTGATGGGCACACAGACATAATGTAAGAACAATAATGTAAGTACAAAGAAAAATCCCGGGATGTTAACTAGCCTGTGTGAGTACAGAGGTCAAAGCATAGCGGCATTGTTGCAAGCTAAACCAAAGATAGCTTGGTATATTGTTGGAGATGAGTAGGTGAACAAGAGGTCTACGTGCTGACATGACTGAAGTGGAGAATGAAAGAAAGTGCCACATCTATAACATCAAACTAGCTCTCCTTGCAATCATCTCCTCCTCTTATTGGGTCTAATGTCAATTTGTTGCAATAGATGAAAGGCTCAAAAGTAATTGGACAATTTACTGACAAGCAATCTCATGGCCAGGTGATGCCTGCTCTCCCATCATCTTTCTTTTTCGGTTGCTCCCATTAGGGTTCGCCACAGCGGATCATCTGCCACTAGCCAATCGATACAAGTATTTCTGTCTCTCCTTGGTGTGCAACCTCTCAGTACTCCTGTCTACTTTCTTCACCTCCCAACTATCCCACTTCTTATTTGCCAATCTTTTGCCCTTTAAATACTTTCCTGTACTTCCTCATTCTACCACCAAGTCTCCTTGTCTTCTTTCCTCTGTCGTGACGATATACCAAATACCTTCTTGCCTGTTTTCCACACACCTCTGCTGCACTTTCCCAGTCATCTGGTAACTTGTCTCTACCACCCAAATACTGTCTCAACTCCTTCCTGAATTCTGCACAACATTCTTCCTTCTTCAGCTTCCACCATTTAATCTTTGGCTCTACCTTCACTTTCCAGAGTTGTTCTACAGAGCACGATCTAACGTTGAGTAGCTATATTCTTCCCTGATATCACCTTGCAGTCTCTTACCTCTTTCCAGATGCACCTTCTGTATAAGATATAGTCCACCTGTGTGCACCTTCCTCCGCTCTTATAGTTCACTCTCTGTTCCTCCCTCTTCTTGAAATGTGTTCACTACAGCTATTTCCATCCTTTTTGCAGAATCTACCATCTGTCCTTTTACATTCCTCTCCTGACCCCATACCTACCCAACACTTCCTCGTCTCCTCTGTTCCCTTCACCTACATGCCCATTGAAGTCTGCCCCAGTCACCACTCTCTCTCCCCTGGGAATGCTCTCTACCACTTTATGCAACTTACTCCAGAATTCCTCTTTCTCTTCTAACTGACATCCAACTTGTGGGGCATATGCACTAACAACATTCAGCAACACACTTTCACTTTCCAGCTTCTATCATAATTTTCTCTGACACTCTGTTTTCAGCCAACCCTAGCAGTTTTCACCAGCACCCGGTTGGCTAACAGCAACATTGTTAACCCGGGCCTTGACCAATCCGGTATGGAAGTCTTATTATGAATGATTTTATGCCAGATGTCCTTCCTGAATAAACCCTTCCCATTTATCTGGGCTTGGGACCGGTACAAAGGAGTATACTGTACTTGCTTGTTGAGTCCCGATAGCAGACGCTTTGGACAGAGCTGGGCTAATTTTGGCAGTTGTGCATTCATAGAACCAATCACCTCTTTCTGTCAGCCAATCAATGTGTGTGCTAAATATGTGATAGTGAGAAAATGATTCAAATTACAGTATTACAGTGGGAAAGCATTCAACAATAATTTAGATATAGTAGAGAACAACTACCCACTAAAATATATACTATAAAAGCAACCCAAGAGCAGCTTTACAGTACTTTAATGGCAAAGTTTTATTCTCCTCAATACAGTTCTAATCATAAGACCATATGTTCCCTCAGATATCTTGAAATAAAACCAGTAGCTAGGACTCTTCTGTCATGTATGTCACTGTCTGGTCTGAAAGTCCATCCAAGTCATCCAAGTATTAAAAAAATCCTGTTACTTGAAATGATGTTGGATTGTCCAATTACTTTTGAGCCTTTAAAAATAAGGGACAGGCTATAAAAATGGCTATAATTTCTAAATAGTTCATGAAATACTTTGTTAAACCCCTTGAATTAAGACTTAAAGTCTGACCTTCAATCACATCTTGATTGTTTGATTTAAAATCTATTGTGGTGGTGAACAGAAGCAAAATTACCACAAATATGTCATTGTCCAAAAGCTTAACTTAGAGCAAAATGCTACAACTATCCATCAATGACTGCTGTCTTGCACACCTCACCATCACATGTAGAATTTTAATATATGAATGTCTTCCTCTTTGCTCCATGACCTCCGCAGTCTGGCAATCTCTGTGCAGAGTGACAAAACCTGATGTTTGTTTTTCTATCAACATGTTTTGTTGTTGCTCTGACTTCAGTGAGACCAACACTGACTGAAAGTATCCTGGTGCTGCAGAGTCACATGCAGCTTCTCAAGATTTTCTGTCTTTAATCTTTTAAGCAAACTGAAGAGAGGGGAAAAAGTTGTTGCTGGTTGCATTTTTTACCTTTTCCCTTTCAAGCCTTCACCAAACTGAAAAAAAAAATCTTTCTTGTGCACTGCTGACAGTTGATTCATGTTATCTTTTACAGGAGTATCTTTGGTCTCGTCCTCTGTTACCAGCCGAAGTGTCATTCCAGACTGATAAACTTTATGATGGGGAAGGGTTACCATAATGTAGAGGGTAGCAGCTGTGCAGTTGCTGAGATGTCCTGACATCTGGCTTGTGTCAAATAATCCTTGCAGGAGTTTGCAACCTTTTTTTAATTACTATTATTTTAGAATAAGAATCAATAAATTTGTCTGTCTATCAGATAAAAAGCAATTTCCTATTACTCATTTCAGGGACCCTAAAATTCTGAATAATTCCTGGCATCTTCCTGCTTTTCAGACTGATCAGAAATCATCAGAATAGATTAGGAAGATTAAAAAGCCTTCTTTCCTGTTTCTTTTCTACTCCACCCATTGCCTCCCACTTGTTGGTAATCTTCTGAAAAAGTACTGTTCCAGATGCATTATGACATAATCATAATTACTTTTGGTGTTGTTGACAGCATTTTACTTTTGCTGTCTCCCTGCCTGTGACTAGTTAGCTCCTCATCTGTTTCTCTCCTGGTGGCTTTGACTCCAAAACTAAGTTACCATGGGTCTTTCTGATTCCTCATTCCATAATGGTTGCAGCAACAGAACAAAGTATGAACTGTCAGAGAGATATCAGCTGAAAAATTACGTGACTGCACAAAAAGACATGAATTTGTAAAGACACATTAGACATTTAACATAGTACAAAAAGGTCAGCCTGACTGTAAGCAAGATGCATGTTTAGTTGTCCTCAATACAACCCTAATCTTCAAACCACATGTTGCCTCAAATATCTTTAAATAAAGAAAATTGTTTGGACACTTTTCTGTCACATATATTAGTGCCCAGTCCATAAGTTACAGATCAGTTTCTGGAATTTTGTTTTCAGCAATACCAAAGCAAACAAGCAACAAAAATGCTTGAAAATTACATTGTATTTTGGGCAAATCCATCAACAATATTTACACAGAGAAATGCTATAATTAAAAATAACATTTTTATATCACAGACATTTATTCATTCATTTTTATTCTACCGTATCTAACATAATCACTGTTTCTATGAAGTCCAGTAGAGAGCATTGACTATTCACTGATTAAATTCCCACTTCACTGTGCCATTCATACATCAAAGCAGTGTACCCTGGTTTGTGTGAAAGCATCCTCCAAATAGCATAGATCTAGACCATTATTGACAAAATCTGATTTGAAAAATCCAAAGCTTCTTATGTTAGGCCTGTCAGCAGTATTTTGATTGAAACAGTTCAACACCAGTGGCTGCAACAGTATGCAGTGACATGAGAAAAATGAGAATAAGCATACCAATAATAATAATAAAGCTGGACCTAAGATTTTGGAGCTCAAAGGGAAAACTGGCCTAAAAGCCAAACATTTTAAGCAAAAAAAAACTCATCCTATTCCCCGTTAGGTTTCAGATATCCACATCTGTGATTTAACTTTGAACTGATTTAACAAAGAATTATCAGCTTAAATTAACCATTTACAACAAGAGGAAACATTTGATTGCATGCCAAGATAATGATCTATACAGCAAAGCATGTTACACATTTAAAATTAGTTTAAAAGGGTTAGCCTGGTCATAAGCAAAGGACAGAGTCTGTGCTGTCTTCAGTACAGCCCTGTGTTAAGACTGCATGATCCCTTAAATACCGTGAAAAAAGTCAATACACTGAAGTCTTACCTGTCACATATGTTGTCATTCAATCTGTAATTTATAGAATAATGTCATGACAAACAGAAACTGTAGGGAAATTACATGTTGTGTCTCAACCAGACAGTGTAGCCATTCAAAAATACTGTGAATTAAACGCGATATCATTATTTTTCATTTACATTCTTTTCATTTTCATTTAAATCATTTATTTGTTATGTTCTGTACAGTCTTGAACACAGTCGTTATGTTCCCATGAAGGCCAGTAGTAAGTGTTGATCATTGTCACTGATTAAATTACCACTTCAGCAAGCCATGCCTACATCAGAGCAGTGTATGCTATTTTGTGCACAAGCATTCTCCAAATAGAAAACATCAAGACCATTATAGGTCAAATGTGATTTGAAATATGCAAAGCTTCTTAGTCTGGGCCTGTCAGCAGTATTATAGTTGAAACAGTTCATATGCAAGGTTGTAGCTCATCGTCTATTGACATATTTATAAGCATCAGTATTAAAATAAAAACTAGAATGAAAGACTGAATCCAAGTTTACCAATTGGCTCAGAGAATAAGGCCTAAAAGCCTAAATTTCTAAGTAAAAAAAAAAAAAATCATTCTATCCCATTGAATGTAGAGTAAATGACAACATTGATCTTAAGACCACAGGCTCCCTTACATACCTTGACGTTTAGTCAATACCTTGGTTTGTGCTCTGCACTATGTGTCTTTGTGTGTCATTATCTGGTCAATAATGTGTATATGCTTCCCCCACCTTATGGCTTTTAGTTGTTTTCATCAGTACTAATGCAAACAAAAAAAGGAAAATGGGAAAATTACATGTCGTATTCCATACATTTGATTCTCCCTGCATCCTGCACAATCAGCATGTTCCAGTTTGTGATTGTTACTGGTTTAATTCTCACAAGCGTTCCTTTAGACAATTACCCTTTCTAGGCCCTTCATCAGTATTTAAATTTGAAAAAATCCTCCTGTGTAGGAATTGTTCAAATTTAAATACTGTGCAACAGTGTCTATTGTTGTGAAAATAAGCATCAAAATCACAAAACAGAAAAGTAAAACTCACCCGAATATTATCAGTCAATTCTCCAACCGCTCTAATGTTTATTGTATTGGTCGACCCTTTTTACTAGAGCAATACTGTCTTGTAAGCCAAAAACACAAAGTCTGAAAAATCTGTGGCATTATCTGGCAATTCATGCCACCACATTTACCATTTACTTCCATTCCCCATCTGAAAGTAGTAGTATTGGTACTAGTGTACAAAGTTATGGTTACAAATATTTGAATTTGTGTAGTTTGTGGGTTCAAGCAAGAAATGAGTGTTAAAGGTACCCCATGTGAGTATTTAATTTAAAAAGAGTATAACAGTGGTACAGTGGTTAGCATTGTCACCTCACATCAAGAAGATCCTGGGTTTGAATCCACCGGCCACCTGGCACTCTCAAGAAGTGAAATCAGCCAGATCAGTAAATCTACTTTCTAGAGATTGAAAATTCAAAGAAAATGCAAATTTGTATTGAATGACAGTGCCTTTTGTAATTGTAGCACTAGTTCCCTCAGTTCTATCCTTCCATCCATCCGTCCTCTTCCGCTTATCCAATTCAGGGTCACAGGGGGCGCTGGAGCCTGTCTCAACTGTCATAGGGCAAAAGGCGGGATACATTCGGACAGGTTGCCAGTCTCTCACAGAGCCAACACAGAGAGACGGACAACTATTCACGCTTACATTCACACCCACCGTCAATGTAGAATCGCCAATTAATCTAACCCAATTGTACGTCTTTGGACTGTGGGAGGAAGCTGGAGCACCTGGAGAGAACCCACGCAAGCAAGGGGAGAACATACAACTCCCCACAGAAGGGCCAAAGCTGGCAGGCTGCTGGAGTCAAACCCAGACCTTCTTGCTGTGAGGTGACAGTGCTAACCACCGCACCACAGGGCTGTCCTATTTAAAAATTAAGTTTAATATTCACCAGTGTCTAAGTATCTTGTCTTGATTTGTCCTATGTCAGCCATAACCTAGGGGACATTAGTCCAAGTGTTCACATACATTTTTTGTGTGCTCTTAGTTAAGATAAACTATGTTTCTTTATAATGGTAATTTAGATAATGACTTTATTGCATTTCAAGACATTTTTTTTATAATTGTAGAAAATTTCAGTGTTCACTTAGTGTCTCTTTTGCTTGTACTTTTGATTCTTGCTTTAAAAATAAACTGTCTTTTATATTGTCTTCCACAAAAGATGCCATGCCTATACCCCCACGCAAGGTTTGTAATTAAATTTTCCAGTGCAAAGTTCACCAGCGAAGACTTTTTCTTTTTTATATACTGTTAAAGACCACAGCATAGGCATTGCATGTCCCGAAATGACAAAAGCTATAAAGTTGTAAAATCTTTCTGAACAGTATAATTGCTTTCCAGTTATTTGGTGGTGAGGTTATGCAGTGAACAGTGACCATTGCAATGTCTGTCCTCTTTGAATGTTGCCTTGGAGGGGTTTTTTTGAATAGTTTTCTGAAGACAGCTAAAAAAAAAAGTGTTTTAGTAAGGTACCGGCCTGCAATGTGCTACCAAAACAGCTTCAGTGAGCTCTGGCATTGATTTTACTAGTCTTGGGATCACTGCTGCAGGGAGAGAGCACTTCTTTGAAGAGACATTCTCTCATTCGATGTTTTTATGGTGGTGATGGAGAGCATTGTCTGACATAACAGTTCAAAATTTCCCATAGGTGTTCTTTTGGATTGAGATCTGGAGATACTCAGGGCCAAAGCACATCATTTACATTATTTTCACTGTCAAAAAATTCAGTATCTTTTTTTGTCTTATATACAGAGACATTTTCATCCTGAACGATACCACTCCCAACAAAATATAAATGGTTCGTCATATGGTAGAGGGGATTACTCAGAATTTTGCATTAACTTGGGCTGACCCTTTCCTGTACGCTTGCCACTAAACCATGCCATAAAAAGGCCCTTAAGACATTACAACCAGATCATCTCAAAAGGGGTCAAGCTGTATAGTACACATCCACTCAACCAAGCAGAATTTGTGGAGGGATGAGTCATATAATCATGTCACTTTTCTCCACATCTCAGTAGACCAGTGCCAGTTTTTGCACCACTGAACTTTAAATGTGCATTCGTCTTTTTAACAAGGGGTTTATGCACTGCAACCCTAGTATAATGTCCCACTCTTCGCAAAACGTCAGTGGAGTGTTGTTGCTGGCAGCCTGATAACATCTTGCAGTTGCTTCAGGAGGAGATCTTCTTGTGTAATAGAGACCAGGGGTTCCTTATGTTTATTAGCATTGTATGTTTATTAGTCGATGAATGATTGGAATTTTAAGTGAAATTTGCATTTACACACATGTAATGCTGTTTGGTTCTTAATGGAATGTTGATTTTTTTGGAGTATAATCAGCAACAGTTTGTTGATAAGAGAAAGCAGAGGCAGGCTGGCCATTCTCGTTCTTAGGAAAAACTCTTCAAATCTTATTTGGTATTGTTCTGTGGTTTAACAAAAGGATTTATCATGCACTCAACTAATTATAAAAATGAGCAGTGCTCACCTCCTGGGTGTCATAAGAGTAAGGGAAGTCCAATAACCTGCTTAAGAGACCCCAGGGAAAACTCCTGTATTGGTTGGGAGAGCATACACAGAAGTACTGCTGATTGTGTAATTATTTAGACATATAGGCTCAAAATTTTGGAGCATGTATTACTGAACTTTTTGTAGGAATTTGTGAATATTTCGCTATATTCTTTAATCTTAATGTAGACATTTAATTTTCCATAAAGTAGTTCAAGCATTAATTTATTTCACCATGGAGGATTGTGTCAGGATGGGCATCCGGTGTAAAACCTCTGCCAAAATACCAATGCGAATTAATCCACTGGGGCGACCCCTTGGTGGAGAATACAAGGGAGCATCCGAAAGGTACATTTAGAATTTTTATGAAAGATAAAATATGATTTTAAAAAGATAAGCAATATTATGTTTATACCTTTTTTCCTTTTCTTTTGTTACAGCTTTTTTGTTATTATTATTAATAATAATAATAATAGGCCACCAACAACTGCAGAAAAAAATGGGACGAAAAGGCAAAGCACGGAAGATAACCCCTTACAAATTAGAGATGCTGATGGTGACATAAAGCTGATGAACCAATAGCTAAAGTCGAGTAGGCTTAAATCAGAAACAGAGGGACTAATTATAGCTGCACAAGACCAAGCTGTTCTTATGAGAGCATACCAGCATCACATTATCAAAGATGGTACTAACCCTCAATGCTGCGTTTGTAACAGATCCTAGGAAACCATAGATCACGTTATGGCAGGCTGCCCAGAACTCACCAAGACAGACTATATTCAAAGCAAAATAAGGTTGCAACCTACTTACACTGGTATATCTGCAGGGAATATAATGTGGTATGAACACTATTTAAAAGCAGTAGTAGAAAAAGATATTACTATCCTCTATGACATGCCCATCCAGACAAATGGAGCAATAACAGCAAACCGCCCAGACATTGTGATCAAAAATAAGCAGGAAAACAAATGTACCCTTATTGATGTGGCCATACCAACTGACAAAAACATCTCTTCTAGAGTATTAGAGAAACTGTCCAAACATAAAGACTTGGAGATAGAAATAACACAGATGTGGCAGATGAGGACAGTGGTAATTCCCGCTGTTGTAGATGCCCTTGAAGTTATAAAGAAAGGTACTGAACACCAACTCTGTGAAATTCCAGGCAAGAACAACCTATAAGAAATCCATAAAACAGCACTTCTGGAAACAGCACACATTCTAAGAAGGGTCCTCTCTATCAAGTAATTTACAAACTCTCTTGTGCCTTAGAACCATGGTTTGGTTCTGGCCCGAGGTGGCTAAACATAGAAAAATTGAACAACAACTACAACATAATAATAATAATAATAATAATAATAATGAAACACAACCTAATACATTTCTGTTGGCCTTATTAGGTGAGTTATATTACTTTCTGCATCTTGATATTTTTGCCTTTCTCTGAATATTGTTTTGCATTTATTTAAAGTAGTTAAACCAGCCACAGGGGCCCACAAGCCAGTGTAGTCCTAGTGCCGGTCCCAAGCCCGGGTAAATGGTGAGGGTTGCGTCAGGAAGGGCATCCGGCGTAAAAACTGTGCCAAATCAAATATGCGGATTCATAACACGACTTCCATACCGGATCGGTCGCGGCCCGGGTTAACAACGACCGCCTCCGGTGCCGTTAGCCAACAGGGTGCCGGTGGAAACTATGCTACTGTTGGCCGAAGACCAAGGAGGGGGAGAGGGGGAAAGCGTGTTAGGAGGCAGAGAGAGAGAAGGAAAGGTAGGAGGGTGGAGGTGAGA
>VUQH01033090.1:0-12363 GCA_015106775.1 Etroplus canarensis | reverse complement strand
GCACACACTCATTTCTCTCTCTCTCTCTCTCTCTCTCTCTCTCTCTCTCTCTCTCTCTCTCTCTAAAAAGAACACAGCAGCAGGGGTGGTTTGCAAAGTTGCATCTGAACAAACAAGATTTCTGAAATAATTTCCTTTTTACAAATGTGACCAAAGTGAAGATGATGTGGAGATGTTTGGCCATAATACACAGTGCCACATTTGGTGAAAAGTAAACGCAGCATATCAGCAAAACCGCCCCATACCTGCCGTCAAGCACGGAGGTGGATGGTTGATGATTTGGGCTTGTTTTGCAGCCACAGGACCTGGGCATCTTGCAGGCAATGAGTAGACCATGAAATCCTCCGTATACCAAGGTATTCTTGAGTCGAATGTGAGACCATCTGTCTGAAATTCCTCCAAGGATGTGGGAGGCTGAGAGTCATAAAAGGATTACTTCAAGTTATTGCATCTGAGGGTGGTTCTACAAGCTGTTGAATCTTGGGGTGTGCTTAGTTTTTTACAGGACTGCATGAAGTCTTTCGAAAACTTTTAATGACGAGTGAGGTGGCTTTTTATGTTCTTTAACTTGATGTATTTGTTAGTGTTAAGAAAGTTAGTCTGCTTGTAAACTGAAAGAGAAAGCTCCATTGGTCTTGTCTTTTGCTGCTGTTTATTTGTATGGCATGAACTATGGAGGAATTTAACTTAGTTCTTCATAGTTTATTTGCAACCTGTGGACTAAATAAAACATTCTGAAAGTCTACATGTTGACAGCCTTTTTCGCAATATCTGTGGAATACTTTGCAATGTTGTTTCCAAATGGTCCACTTCTAAAATAAATACTGACATTTCAAGCTTTGTGATCTTCTCAGCATTTTGCAGTATGGTGCTTGATAATCTAGGCTCTGTGAAGACATTTGATTGGTACAAAACCTTAATTCAGTAAACCACTCTTCTAATGTCACTTTAATTAATAGCATTTACTACAGGAAAGAAATAAATCTGAGAAATTGCTTGTCATCCTCTGTCAAGTCTAATAACTTTCAATAATTAGGGCTGATGGATTTTCACAATCTCCATTATCGAAGTAGTGAATGCAATTATTCTTCATATTATATGCAAACATTTAGAAATGTTCTGTATTTATTTTAAATGAAGATGTACAATTTACTGAAGTAGCTTTAAGAGGCTCTTTCTTAGTCACTTTAACCTGTAATGTAATTGAAGGTGATTGTGATCCTGATGATTGTGTATTTAGATGCTAGTTAGTTATATTATTACTCTGATATATTAATAGTAATAATTGCTTTCTGCAACATAATGAAAGATGATTTAAGCATATTCGTTATTGTATTGTTTTTCCAGCTTGAAGAAGTTATGGAAACTGAGACATATAAAAATGCCAAAATGATTCTGGAGCGATTTGATCCTGATTCCAAGAAAAAAATTGTGAGTGTTTTTTTTTATTTTTCAATTTGCTATATATAAATTTTGTTACTGTATTGAGCGTATATGCTTTATACAAAAGCATGTTCTTGTACATTTGTGTTTTCTGTATGAAGGAGCTTGAAGAAACTCCAGTTGGGCCTCAGATGACGCCAAAACCAGGACAAGGTTGCAACAAGTTTCGCAAGTTCTCATAAGATAATACAATTTGCCCTACTACTAGTTTCACATTTCCTGTCATAGTATTAAACAACCAGCAATGTTTTCTCTATTAGAGCTCCGCCATCGTAATGTCATCCCTAAGACCCCTGCAGGGGTGGTAAATCCTGTAAGTGGTGCTGCTTCCCGGCCTCCTTTTGCCTCTGGGCCCACCTATCCTGGACGATCTTCCCACACTGCTCCAGGTGGACCCCCAGAGAGGAACCTGTCAGCTATGGCTGCTCAGCAGAGCTTGATGAGGAAGCCTGTGACCCCTGGAACACCTGTTCCAGGAGTCGGTGAGTTACCTGCACACAGGGGGACCAGATCATAATGTGGTCGATTAAGGTGTGATTTACTCTTTCCTGGCTCTTTGTCCCCAGTTGTTCAAAGCTCTGTGGTGTGTGTTGTCAGAAAGACTGTGTTATGTTGTACAGTAGAGCAATAAGTAATTGTTGAAATGTATGATTAAAATATCTTAGAACATGGTCCATCTATTCTTCACCAAATGTATTATTCAGAGCTAAAACTAGTATTTGATAGCTTTTCACACAGCAAGAATTGTATTTGTATAATATTTACCTCAAGAGGATATGATGTATTGTCTTCGGCTGCTTTTAAAGATTAAAGAACAACAACCAGAAAAAATAAACATTTTCTCTTAAAGATGTTGTTTTATGCAGAAGAAATCTGTAGGGTATAGAGATATTGAATATTCAATATAAGTAATTTCTGGACTGACCACTCAATAAGAAAAAATGCAAATAAGTGCAAACAGTAAAGGAAAATGTGCTCCTAGAGTAGAGGAAGCTGCATGCTGTAATTGCCATGTGGAATGCCAACTGTGAGGTATGCAGGATGCAGTATTACATTAACTATGATTAATTAGCCAGACCTGCATTTGTTCTCTGGGCAGTGGTGGTGGAATCTCACTAAATGTCTTTTAATGCTTAGTGAAATTGCCTTTGGCATTGGGAACACCTCACAAATGGTTTACATGAGTTGATGTTATCACCTGCTTCTGCTGAAAATTGAAAGTGAAAAGCAATTTGATACAAAGAGTCACCACAGAGTTTCCATATGTTGGTAAATTAATAACCAGCAGGATACTGAGACTCTGCCAAGTCTCACAGAAATGACCAGTCATCTTCCTATGATTGCTCTTGATGTTAGATTATATTAATTACTACTCACCAACACAGCAGGGATTCGGGACGTGCTTTGCAAGTGAGATCCGGTGTTAAGTCATTAAGAAAAAGAGGCAGCTTTTTGTAAAATTAATCATGGTTTGTGCAACAAACTATTTCGCAGATTTATTAGTGTAAGCAGCAACTGTTTATTGAAGTATGCATTCAAGATTGGAGAGTGTGTCTAACAGGCAGAGATGCTGTGCTTTAACAGGGATGCACCCCCCAGGCCCACCCCTGGCCAGACCTGTGGTCCCAAGGGAAAGAGGTGCTATGGACAGAGTCATTGAATATCTTGTTGGAGATGGTCCACAGAACAGGTGCATATAATGGGGGAAAAGAGTCTCTTTTCAGTAATGCAGTTAAGTATGTACAACATATGTATCATGCAATTTCTTATGACAAAAATGAATTACATTTTTTTTAATTTGAGTTGCTTTTTTGGACATGTTCAACATAAATCAGAAAATATATTTTATGATACTTTACAACAAATACTCAACATACAATGAAAAACTGTTGGCAAAAGCTACAGTTTTTGCTGATCCTTTTTTAACTATACAAGTAATTTAACCTTGAAAGAGATCTTCAGAAAAGACTGTCAAAACACAAACTGAAAACAGCTCGCTCAGTCTCCTCTGCTCTAATATTTTTTTTTTAATTCATTGATTATGCTTTCCTTAAACAGTGATTTTATTTTGTCATTGCAGCTATTCTCTTGTGATGTGCTCTCTTGACTGAACTATAATGTAGTTTTACAGTAATCCTCCCTATATGGTTTTTGAACATAAAAATCACCTTAAATCATACAGATTCTCTATTTAAACAACTTTTGCACACATTCTGGTAATTTTTTTTGTACTACACATCACTTGGCATGAAAATCTTAAAATTTATCAACCTTTGTTTAACCAGAAAGTGAATTCTTGAGATTAAGAATCTCTTTTGCGAGAGTGTCCTGGGCTGATGGGCATCATTACCCATCAACCTAAAACCAACCTAACCTTAAATCAACTAATCTACAGTTATAATGAGATTTGTGCTAACAATGGAAGTAACTACCTAAATTAATAGGGAGTCATCTAATGCCTGTCCACGTACTGTATACTGTCTTCACTGGTTTGTTTTTCCTTCCTCATAGATACGCTCTCATATGTCAGCAGTGTCTGTCCCATAACGGCATGGCATTAAAAGAAGAATTTGAATACATCGGTGAGACTTTGAGAATCACAGCACACTTTGTCAGTCTCCATCAAACACTGTGCCTTCATTTGCCCTCTAGCATTTGGCAGCATAGTATATCATATGGCTCTTAAATGCCTCTGCCACTACCAACTCCTGTAAGCAAAAACAGAGCAAGATTGAATATGCAAAGTAGTGCTACACATCAATCTGAAATGTTTATGCATCTGAGGCATTTTTTTCCCTATTGGTTCATATTCATGTATATTAATCTATGTCTGTTTCAGAATGTATTAGTGAGGTTACATAAACTATATGTATGGTGTTTTATTTGTTTCGTTTCAGCCTTTCGATGTGCGTATTGTTATTTCTTGAACCCTGCAAGAAAGACGAGGCCTCAGGCACCCAGACTCACTGAAGTCGCTGGTAACCCCAAGATGTCACCTGAGGCATCTTTAACATCGTCTGGTGCTGATGTAGATGATGACCAAGATGTTTTAGGTAATAATGACTGTAAAGCAAGTTAAGGCATATTCTCTAAAATGTAATAGTTATGCATTTAATCAGCTAGTAGACATAAGATATCATTTTAAAATGTATTAAATAACATTTGGTTGTACACACATTATTTTCTTCTTTTCATCCTTTAAAAAAACTATCTCTTATTATCAGGGAAAACAAAACTCGCTGAAGTCCCTGCTGATGCAGATACCCAAGAGCCAGGCATACCGACAACCACAGAGCCCAGTTCTGCATCACATGGCCAAAACACTCCAGAGTCACAAGACCTGCCCTCTGAGAAATCTGACGGAGAGCAAGATTTGTCTGCCATGGAAGTGGAATAAAACAGTGGAGTGGCAATTTCAATGCAAGTCAGGCTGGAACTTAATTTTTTCTTTGAAGAAATGTAGAAATTATTAGCATGTAGCAAGTAAATGCCATAAGTTAGAAGAGCACAATAACAACCCAGATGTTAATGTAATTTACAGCTTACGGAGTGTTCTTTCTTTTGAGGATTGCTTTTGAACTCACATAGCATTAGCATTTGGTAGTAACTGCCAAGCACCCTCTTTTATTAGTATGTTTACAGGTCAATAACACAGAACTATGAGGGTTAATCCAAATTTTGTTTTGATGTATAGGAAAACTCTTTTTTTTTTGTCATGTTTGTTTTTTCTTCTATATTTTATTTGGTTTTGATGGAATTCCTGACATTATTCCAACTAGGTACAAATGAAACTTCAATAAGCAAAAGCATTTTGTGGGAAACTTTTATTTATGAGAAATTATTTATAAAGATTTTTCTATAGTGCTGCACCTTTCCTGACAGTGTTACCTGGGGTACTTTGCAGCCTGGAGGTGCTTACATGTTTACACGACTAAAGTACCATAATAATGCACATACAGTATGTATTTATTGTTAAAAAGGAAACAGATATTATGTCAGTACTGTGAAACTGACGCAAGTGCCTTTTTATATTTTAAGTCTTTGCAGCTGTTTTCAGTCTTAAATGACAGTATCTGTTTGCTTAATGTAAGAATTCCTGTTCTGTATAAATATTAAATAAACTGTTGAGGAAAATTTCTGTACCTGTGCATAAATTCACAACCCCTTCATCCTAATTTTCATATTTATGAAAGCACACTTTACTTCTGTTGTATTTTATAATTGATTCTACATCAGCATCAAAGTAACATTTGAGTAGCCATGTGGGAAACTACTCAGAGGTATTTTTCTAACCTGCATTTTTTTTTCTTCTCGTATGCGTTTTATTTTCAGTGAGTGCCCATTTTCTTCTTGATCCAACTTCTCATTCAGGCCAATATTTAAACAATTCATTTTTACTAGCAGGCCAGTTTTAGCTTGTGATCATTTTTAGCTCATTGATCATTTCAGAGTGTAAGATAATGCTGCTGACACAGAGCCTGACCAGTCTTGATTGCTTGACCCTCTTCATTTGCAACAGCAAAGTCATTGCAGCCACAAAGTTATTCTCTATCATTATATGACCCTTTTCCCCTGAAGATACACCATAAACTATTGGTGAGTTGAACATCTCACATCTTCTATGGGGTTTGATAATGTATGTTTACAGAGATGTGACCTCCTGGGCCTTGTAATGCATCAATCTGACACCAACAGTAACGCCTGATTCCACCGCACGCTGTTAGAGGTTGACCTCTGACAAGAGCCAAACGGGGGGAAAAAATGGGACATCAATAGGACGATGTTTGGATGTTTTCCCACCACTGGGAGGTTGGTTAGTATACAAAGCTTGCATATACGTACATCATCATAAGTAATATTTCATGAAAGATCTCTGTGCTGTGTGGTTTGAAAATATGTATTTTTTTTATTCTACAGAACCGACCCGTTTCTCAACAGTTTGTCTTTTACAGTCAGAAATTATTGTGTGCAAGGTTTTCAAATCAGCGTAACAGCATTCAGTTTTGTATTTGGCTTGTCTTGTTTGATGCATGAAGACTTTCATGGACATGACTGATCACAGAAGAGTAAAATTGTGGTCTCAACTGTTAAACATCTTTGCCTTTAAAGGGATTATGGTTACTCTGGTACTAGCATTTGTGTTGTGTGATGATTTTTATCAGGTGGCAAATTGAAGGCCTATTTAAGTACAATCAATATTTGGGATGGCCCTTCAGCTGTCTGATTTATACTGTAGTTATCAGTGTCTGCACCTAATTGACCACCATCTCAAAATCTATTATATGAACAATTCAAAAAAATACTGTTTACATAATGTAAAATCCAAAGGTACAGTCTTAGGTTTTTGTGCTTCGTTGTCTAACCAGTCAAAGGATTGCATCTGGATTGCTATCATGGAAACACTTAATTGATTTTCAAGGATGACAAATGACACACAAAGCCCCAGTGCCAAGGTAATTTTGAGCAAGAGATGAAAATGTACAGTGGTGCTGTCCCAAGGTTCATAGTTCTTTTCATACTCATCTCTCACATGTGCATTCGAGGCCACTTGACTTAAATTTATACTGATCTTTTATTTATACCCAGAAAAAATGGCAGATAAGAAACATAAGTGTTCTTGATATTGTGTTTTGTCATATCTAGCAGCCAAAGATTGAAATCCTGCGAAACAATTTTCTGAAGAAATGAAAGAGCGTGCCCTCCTGAACCCTGGAGGAAAATAACCCCACGGTGCGAAGCAGAATATGAAACAGAGGCACAGAATAAGTAAAATAGACAAGTGCACCAGGCTTGTCACTTTTCCATTTGCTGCCCCCGAGTGTGAGCACTTCAAAATTCTTCTCATCTCAGCTAAGACCTTCATCGTTATGCTCTATCTACTGTACTGAATACGAAAAAAGTACCATATCAGGCAAAGGTAATAAGGAAGGGAGTTTTAAGCAGTTACTATGTTTCTGTCAGGCACAAAGTAGAATGCAACAGGAAGAACAACAAAGTCATAAATATACAGCACATGCCATTGTGCACTGGAGACAATGTGGAAAAATGTTGCGATGAGTGTCACAGAAGTAGTTAACATGGTTGTGATATTAGACATTACCACTGGCTCTTGACAACAGCATCATTACACAGAGCACAATCTCCTTCAGAGAAGCATTAAAATCAAATTAGATTATACAAGCACTTGCCTTGATGAGCTGCGAGGGGTGATGGTTCCTAAAGAGTGGCCCTCTGGTTATTACTGTAAAGCTCTTCAGGTGCTTGGGCTTGAATTTCCATTTGACAAAGCTTTCCACAAAAGGTCATCAGTTTTCAAGAAATTAGATTTTTTTAAAAATCAAGTCAGTTCAAACCTTCACACCCAGATGGATCAGCTCCTTTCCCCCCACATTCTATCTGTCATATCATTGCATCCTGCTGAATGCATGATGTTATCTATAAACCACTGTGTTGTGGTTTATATCAGAGTGACATTCAGGGATCAGAGAGCATTGTCATTCTCTGTCCTATCTTGAACTCATTATACCACTTGAACGATGGCATCTGTTTGAGCACTGGTTCAGCTTGACAGTTATTACTGCAAACAATTCGTTTCCTTATATATAGTAAAGAATAGTGTAGAAATAAACTTTTGGAAAGAGTGCATGCAAACCTCAGTTTTTTTTTAAAAATCATAGTATCTAACTTAAAATGGAGTGATTAGAATCAGAATCTAAACGAGTGCAAGAGTTTATTTTGATTTGATAGTAAGTGACTTTACTTTTGTGTTTGACAACAGCTATGTTGATTAATTTAAGGTAGTGTAAAGATATCTTGGGAATCAACAACATAAAAGCAGGGTAACCTGAATTTATAAGTCCTGTTATGTGCAGGACAATATTTCAGCAACTACAGAGCACAGCCGCAAAGAATTTCTTTACATAGTTTACCATGTAAAGTATGGAGCATATGTTTGTATTTATCACATATTTTCAAGGAACAACACTTAGGAAACAACCAAAAAGAGAATAAAGAAGAAATGGAGGCCTAAGACAACATACCCCTTCACTTTCTCATGTGGAAATCATACAAAGCATCCTGCAGACACCAGGTTCATTTTATAGCTCCATCTATTACCACACTGTCATTGTTAATTGTCTTCTTTTTACCTCTGCAGGATTCTCCAAATTGGTCCTATCGAATGTGACAGGAGGAAGAGCATTAAGCATCTGACAAGATGATATCTAAGTTCAATTTCCTACTCCTCACCTGATTTATACCTGCAGCAGATCATTTTCCTTTCTGTCATAAAGACCTCTATAAATCAGTGGTGCTTATGGAAGCACTACAGAACAGGGTCCCTGGATTTGTATCCCCTGTGTTTGCTATTAGGAAGCCATTACAGCCACATTTTCCTCCTTCAAACAAAAATGATCAAATCTAATACTGGAAAGATTAGAGAGATAAAGAGAAAAGGGGTTGGCGGAGCTGTTCAACACAGTCCCCTATCTAAACAATATGCTCTAAAGTCAGTAAAAAACAGGGCTTTTTGCTGGTGACACCATTATCCATCTGTTTGGACAAAATTGCTGTATCATGGTATAAATCTGCGATACAAGTGACATATCCTCTAAAATAAAAGGGAACATTAACTGCTCTATCTTCTAGAGGCCATGGGACGAGCTGGCTATAAGCTCAGTCAAGTGTGATGGCAGTTATACTGTGTTTTACTAGACTGCAGACAATTATACTTTGCTCCTCTCCCCTAAGAAGACAAACTGCCATGGCTTCAACTGAAATGATTTCAAATAGATTTTCCAAAATGTCTGTCGCCAGATTGCTTCCATACATTATTTCACTTAAATGGAGAGAAAAAAAGAGGGAGCAAATCCACAAATCAATCACAACAGCCCACTTTACCAGATGGAAAGACTTCTGTGTGTGTGTGTGTGTGTGTGTGTGTGGTTTGCAGACCTGCAGAGAAGGACAGTTATGGGATGTGCAGTCCTGTCTCTGTTATGTGTCTCACTCATACTGAAGGATAACATACTGAATCTATTTCCAGTGGCGAGCTGTGAGAATGAAATGATGTGTCCTATAATGAACTGACCCACTGACTTCTAGATAGTTGAACAATTAGTTAAAAATACCAATCATGTGTAATCCAATAAGAAAAAAGTGTAATGCAATTATTTTACACATGACAGACAACACACTGTTCTCTCAAAGAGGGTAGTTGGTATCTTGAGTTTAATGCTCTTTATAAGCTAAGATAAATTTTCTTTTTTATGCAATGAAGTGTGGTAAATAGAAATATATATTGGCTAAAACGCTTTAAAATATTCTAGAGCTAAGGTAAAAGCGTACCTTGCGCACATACATGCATATACATTTACTGACTAATTTATAATAAATCCAGTTTAAAATCTAATTCACCCTCTGTTGTACTCTCAGCCAATAGAAACACTGGATTTCAGTCAGGAGGACTGTACACCCAATCAGAGCACGACTTTCAAGGAAGACAGAACATGCTGTACAAGTAACAAGATTATTACTTTATTGCCACAGACGATATTATTTGTGAGGAATTTAATCTACATAACACTACATAATACATTTTTTAAAAATAACGGCTAAGTTGTTGTTGGTGGAGGTGAAGAGAGAATATTTATACTGAAAAAAATGTAACTGGGTTTTAAAATATCTTATCCAGAGCTAACCCTTGGAGCAGAGATACAGCAGCGCTTTATCTGGACACAGCTTTAAAGGTTAGTGAATTTAGCATTTTCTTGTTTCTGACTTTAGGAGCAGTGGGCAGCTACAACACTTTGCCAGGGTATAAACTTCACTTCTAAGGCCTGCACCTTAGTAATTTAAGTATTTCAAATTATTGCCAGGATTATTATTATTATTATTATTATTATTATTATTATTATTATTATTATATGGTCGTTTTCCTATCTATATATGAATGTTTACTAATTTGTATTAGGAAACTGTCCTGTATCTGGTACACTTAAGTATTAAGTGTGCTTATCTTGTGTTGCAGCCATGGACAATATTACAGCATGAGAAAATGAAGTCTCTCATCAATAACAATAAGGCCAGTGGGTTTTATGTTTAATCTGAGAATAATTGCTTGGAGACGTCTATAATCAACTCTATATATTTCAGTAGCTTGTAGAACCACCTTTAGCAGCAATAACTCGTATTAATGTTTTTGTCTATGACTTCATCAGGCTCTCACAGCCTTCTGGAGGAATTTTGGCCCACTTTTCTTAACAGTGTTGTTTTAGTTCATTGAGGTTCATGTATCCACAGCTCTTTTAAGGTCCTGCCATAGCAATTCAGTTCATTTTGGGTTGAGATCTGGACTTTGACTGGGCCATTGCAGCATCTTGACTCTTTTCTTTTTCATTCTGTTGTAGATTTACTGCTGTACTTGTCCTGTTACATAGCTCAGTTCTGGCCAAGCTTTAGCTGTTGGACAGATGGCCTTACATTTAACTCTTTAATACTTTGGTATACAGAGGATTTCATGGTCGACTCAGTGACTGCAAGATGTCTAGGTTCTGGGGCTGCAACACAAACCCAAATCATCACCCTGTGTTTGGTTTTTGACAAATGTGGTGCTGTAAATTATGGCCAAATGTCTTCATTTTGGTATTTTCTGTCCAAAGGACATTGGTCCAGAACTCTTGTGGTTTGTTCATATGCAGCTTTGCAAACCTAAGCTCTGCTACGGTGATCTGTTTAGAGAGAAGAGGCAACCCTATCAAACACACCATACTTGTTCAGTCTGTTTTTAATTGTACTGTCATGAACTTTAACATTTAGCATGTTAACTGAGGCCTGTGGACTCTGAGATGTAGCTCTTTGGTTCTTGTGCAGTTTCTCTGAGCATTGCATGGTCTAACTTTGGGATGAATTTGCTGGGATGTCCCCTTCTGGGAAGATTGTCAACTGTTTTGAGTATTTCCCAGATGTGAATAATCTTTCTAATTGTAGAAGGTTGGACTGTTGTTTGGAAATGGCCCTATAACCTTTCCCAGATTGACTGGCAGCAACAACTGCTTCTCTGAGATTGAATGCTGATACATTTCTTCCTTAGCATTGTGTTAACACACACCTAAAGGCTCCAGACCAGCAAGCTTCCAAAGCATCTAGTTTTATAGAGGTGATCACATTGGCTGATGATCAGTTAATCAGGTTCTTTTGATTAGAAGCATTGCTTGGTATTTGCTGATTATGTCATTCCATACAACAACATTGTGTACAACAGATTAAATGTAATCAAGCCAGCTAAATTTGTTTTTCGGCTAGTTTTATATCTGCTTTTTAATTTAACAGTAAAAAGAAGGCCAAATAAAGTAAATGTGTTTGATTTTTGCTCTTTTGATTGTGCACTCAGTCATGTGTGATCCATTGCCTTGCCAGTATAATTCAATTCAAATACTTTGTCCATTCCTTGAGTGGCAATTTGGAACAAAAAAATCTGAAAATATGAAAGCAGTTTTTTTCGTTCACTTTTATTTTATTTACTCTGCTGATACTCTGCTAAAGTCATTAAGAAATAAGCAAAATACTGACCAGATCGACTGTAGCAGAATATTTGGTTACTGTATAATCTACTGAATATACTCACAGGTCACTTTATTAGGAAGATCTGTTTAACTGCTTGTTAATGCAAACATCTAATCAGCCAGTCACACTGCAGTAACTTGATGCTCCAGAGACCCCAAGAACCCACAGCCCCGGGGAGACAGCAGCAAGGAGCAAGGAGGAGCACCCCCTACTGACCATGGTGATAGATAGAGGGGTCAGCAAGCCCCAGATCCAGTCACACACACACACACACACACACACACGCACGCAAACACACACGGACACATTTTGGGCCACCCCCGATGCGCGGGAGAGAGGATGCACTCCAACCTCTGC